>APFE030108677.1:0-10856 GCA_000404065.3 Pinus taeda
GAATCTTGTATTAGCTGAAAATAAAGACCAGACGCTACAAGTATCAAAGTAGTTACAGTCTCCAGAAGTTGAACCTTACATTAAAGCAACAACCATCAACCCATCTCCCAGATTACATCTGTTTTCTGGGTATATATAGAGTTTGATTACAAAGATTTTCTATTGTTCAATGCGTGGAGGGGTCGTAATTGACCATTAACTGCTTTAATTGCTTGATGAAATCTTCGGTACAATCTGCCTGCTTCAATGAATGAACTTGATCTTTTGAATGCTTTGTTATACTTCTTGGATAGTTGGAGTGTTGTATGAATAAATTTCGATAACTTATAAATGCATTTAACTTCTCAAGGCTGGTCCTTTCTTTCTTGGCCATAATGCTCTTGAATGCAATTGTTGAAGAGTAACTATGTCGGGTACAGGTAGCTGGCCATATTTGTCCTTCGGACGTAAGGTACAGGTTATAGATGTGAAGAATGCATGGCGGAGGAAGGATATCATCCATTGGATCGTGAAAATGGATGATAGAGATCGATTTGCAGAGGATATTGAGAGATATGCGAGCGATACAAATGAGGGTCGTTGGATCTCCTATGACCAGATCCAACGGTGATCGAGATCAGAAGCTGCGGGGGGAGTTAATGACCAGAAAAATGGTTTTGAGCAGGCAGTATTGATCGCACCGCCTTTGGAGCTACGCTGATATTCATACGTGGGACAACGATTATAATAAATGCACGACACATGGCGGATGGGATAGGGAGAAAACCACTCTCCCCGTGAGTTAACGCGAGGGTAAGTTTTAGCTGCGAGGACAGCGAATGACGTTGGATCGCGATGACGGACGATCGAACGACAGGGATTAACGCATATGATTCTTGATTGATGCAATGGGGAAATACTATGTGGAGCACACAGTTATATGGATAAGGTCACGCTATGGAGTTTAAGTGCCTCGGGCTTAAGGAAAAGGGGCTTATGCCGAGCAGTTAATAAAACAGAGATGGTAGGAGGGTAAGGGATGGAGAAAGATGACTAGCCAGGAATCCTTCTACGTAAAATCAAGTAGATTGAGCCCGTCTCTGACCTTAGGAGATGATATTTGTATAGTAGAGCTAACACTGGCTCCTTCTGGGGATGAAATCCTCCCTGCGAGGTCTCAATAACTGTAGACCCATGCCTTCATACAAAATAAGCATAAAAATATTTGCCTAGTATTCCATTGGGCGTGGAGTCTAATTAAGTCTATGCTGAAACCTATAAAAGAACACACTTACAATCATTAAGCCTCAAAAGCCTTAAACAACATAAATCTTCAAAAACTACCCATTTACTGGGCCACCAAAATTGATTCCCCTTCTCCCGACCAGCCTGTCAGCCAGTTCATCAAAGATCTGCAAAATTGGGTTGAATTGATCCTCTACCTCAAAGAGTTTAGGGAATTTGATCTTATCAAGTAGAGAAGGTTTGTAATTCGCCCCCTCTTTGTATGCTCTCATCCGGGAACTAAATGAACAAGGAGCTTTATGAATCTCTGAAGGTGATTGTCCACTAGCAATGCTAGGCTTTGGATCTTCAAACAGTATATTTTAAACTATAACCTTCTCTTGCAGAGACACATAAGATTTCTCAGGCTTACCTGATCCTGATGCTTCTTTCTGTGAAGTTTTTTTCTACTTAACGATCTTCTCAGGGTCAGGCACTGGGACAACTGGTGATTTCTGAGGATTTCTTCAAGTATGTCTCACAAACTAAACTAGGACTATAATGTGGAGTCACCAAAGGTTGGTCTTCCTCCAGTGGAGTCACCAGATAGATGATTACAACCAGAAATGTGCCCAAACTTTGTCTATCATCAAAATCTGCAACTATGTCGTCTCTCAGGGAAGTTGAGCTTCAATCTCCTCTCCCTGGCAACGGCGCCAATTAATGTTATCACCCCAAGAAACTCTCCTAGGTTGTATCTCGAAGATGCTTGGGAACATTACAAAACTCAGCAAAATGTTGGAAATGGATGAATGGAAGGAATGATGCTTGTCCAAGCCAGATAACCACTTCTACTATGCTTAACTCTAGACATGGGTAAACACCCCCAGACTACACGGCTTTAGACCACCAATTACTCACAATTTTAGGATTAAGTGAATATGGAGAATACTAACCACACTAGAAAATGGGCAGGACCTTGTGATGGCTAGTTGCAACCAGTAAAGAGGTCTGCAAATCTATTTCCTAATGCACAAATAGGATGACAACTCTCTGGCACTAAGTAAACATAAACCTGCATAACACATCCAATGATACATACTAGACTTCAACACAGAGGTGGGATGACAGCCCCTCTAATGCTAAATATCAAGAGCACATGAACAAATGCATAATAGGCACAACCTAGAATAGAATAGAAGTGGAAAGTGAGCAATTAACAACAAAAGAAACTTGTATTAGCTGAAAATGAAGACCAGACACTACAAGTATCAAAGTAGTTATAGTCTCCAGAAGTTGAACCTTACATCAAAGCAACAACCATCAACCCATCTTCCAGATTACATCTGTTTTCTAGGTATATATAGAGTTTGATTACAAAGATGTTCTATTTTTCTATGCGTGGAGGGGTCGTAATTGACCACCAATCGCTTTAACTACTTGATGAAATCTTCGGTACAATCTGCCTACTTCAATGAATGAACTTGATCTTTCGAATGCTCTGTTGTACTTCTTGGACAGTTGTAGTGTTATATGAATAAATTTCCATAACTAATAAATGCATTTAACTGCTCGAGGCTGGTCCTTTCTTTCTCGACCATAATGCTCTTGAATGCAATTGTTGAAGAGTAACTGTGCTGGGTAATAGGCAGCTGGCCATCTTTGTCCTTCGGACGCAAGTTACAAGCTATAGATGTGAAGACTGCATGGCAAAGGAAGGATATCAGCAATTGGATTGTGCAAATGGACGACAGAGATTGATTTGTAGAGGATATCGAGAGATATGCGAGCGAGACAAACAAGGGTCGTTGGATCTCCTATGACCAGATCCAACGGTGATCGGGATCGGAAGCTGCGGGGGGAGTTAATGGCCAAAATAATGGTTTTGAGCAACGGCCGGTATTGATCGCACCGCCTTTGGAGCTACGGTGATATTCGTACGAACAATGATTACAATAAATGCATGACACGTGGTGGATGGGACAGGGAGAAAACCACTCTCCCTGCAAATTAACGCAAGGGTAAGTTTCGGCTATCGGGATAACGAATGATGTTGGATTGCAGTGACAGACATTCAAAAGGCGGGGATTAACGCATATGCTTCTTGATTGATGCGATGGGGAAAGACTATGTGGAGCACGCAGTTATATGGATAAGGTCACGTTATGGAGTTTAAGTGCCTAGGGCTTAAGAAAAAGGGGCTTATGCTGAGCAGTTAAGAAAACAGAGATGGTAGGAGGGTAAGGGATGGAGAAAGACGACCAGCCAGGAATCCTTCTACGCACAATCAAGTAGATTGAGCCCATCTCTGACCTTAGGATATGATCTTTGTATAGTAGAGCTAATAGGTGACACAATCGAGGCTACCACATAAGAACCAACCCCGTATGTGGAACTTGTTAATGCAGAGATGGAAGTGGAAGTGGAAGAAAAATTGGCAACACAGTTGAGGCTGCCACACAAGAACCAACCCCATATGTGGAACCTGTTAATCAAGAAATGGAAGTGGAGGAAACGATTGGTGATGAAGTCAAGGCTATCACACAAGAACAAACATCACTTGTGGAACCTATTGATGAAGAAATGAAGATAATGGATGGAGTTGATGTTGTTCTATAGGAATCAACTTTCATTAATGAAGCACAAGGAGAAGAAATTTCAGTCAAGGAGTTAGCAAGTGATGTTGTTACACCAGGACCAACATCACTTTCCCAAATAGATGTGGATGTTGGAATGAGTAGGGGTGGCACACAAGAACCACCACCAACTCAGTCAGGGCAAGAAAATGTGGAAGAGACAAACCCTGAGGTTGACAATGTTCCACAAGAACCAGCGTCGACCGCAGGACAAGAGGCACCACATGAAGAAGGCTCACCCCAATTGAGGAACGAAGGCAAGGAAGGAAAAGAATTAGAGCTAGTAGATGGACTGGTATAGACCAGGTGGAGGACATTCCCCACTCTCCATTTTAGGCCACAATGTCAAGAGGAGTGAGGAAGGTCTATTCCCCCCGTGGTTTAATAGAATAAATTGTTGTTCCTCCCATATTGAAGTATGTCGGCCCGAAGGAGGGTGCAACCATTGTTGGCTCATTACTTACAGATTCCCAGCAAGGGCTTCCTGAAGAATAGACCGAGAAAGAAATTTTTGCATAAGGATTAGTGCAGAGGGCAGTCATCGAAGGAATTGTGAATTGAAATGAGTTGAGGAAGAAAGTGCTCCTGAGGAGAGAAAACCAAGTAAGGAAGACCTAGTAAAGGAGCCAGTCGATGCCATTAATGGAAATCCACCAATTTCTGAAATAGCTGTGGGACTAGTAATTAAATTTACTATTAAGTAAGAGTGGATAGAACAGTGTGAGAGGAGGAGACCACATCTCAAGGATAGGTATCAACTTCAATTCGAAGAAACCATGCGGCTAAAGATGGAGGTTCAGAAGCTAATAAAGTAGGTATCTCAGCTGAAAAAGAAAACAAAGAAATATAAATGGAAGGTTGTAAGGCCCAAGGTCGAGGTTTCCTTAGTAGCTGTACAAGAAGAAGATGTTCCCACAACTTCTGTTGTTACACAGACTGGTCCTGTAGAACAGTTGTTCGAGGCCCAAGAATTCTTCCTAGTGGCTGAAATTGAAAGATGGCAATCTGTTGTGAATGAACAAAATAAGGAGACAATGAGGGTTCGAGAGCAGGCCACTTTGATTGTCAATGAGTATGTAGATCAGTTGGACAGAGCAAGCCGAAGGCAGGAGAAACAATAGAAAAAGATAAATGATTTAGAGGGGAAGGTACAGGTGTTGAAGGTAGATAAGAAAAAAATGTTTACCCTATCACAGCAGGTAATGGCCTGCTAGCCTCTTGCCCATAGTTACGCTTTGTTTATTCATGAGAAGTTCCTTTTCTTCTGCTTGGAAAGAATCTATAAGGAGATCATCCATGAGATCGAAGACCCGATATAATTCCTTCGTATTATAAGAATCCATGATACCGTGAACTAACACTTGATGTGCGAGCTCTACGTGCATGGTTATTTCTTGAGGGATGATGAGAGCTTTAACCTAGTTCCATTTGTGGGAGATGTTCACCTAAGAGCCTTTACCTCCTACATCATTAACCAGGTTAAATGGATGAAATCTTGTGATACTTTTGAAGTGAATCAAGCTACAAAGCCATTGATGATAAGGAGGTAGAATGGTCAATCAATGAATATTTATAACAAGCACTCCACATTTCTGCAAATTGAGGGATCTAAGGAATGAATGCTGGCAACATAGAGATGGTGTACTGACCTTTGTGTCAGACAGATAGTCACTTTTTAGGACAAAGCCCTTAACAGTTGTCAAAGGATGTGGATGATGTCGTCCTCTACTGTCAAAAACCGAGAACCTTTTGGAGCACCCAATTTTGAGCATTAGAAAGAGTGTCACATTTTGTTGCATGCATTCAGACCTGTGGGGTCCAATGGATGGGGCTGAGGTTTCAATTTCCCCTCATTTGGTTGCCAGCAGAACATTACACTCCAGCATAAAACATGAGCAATGATTGGTGGAAGGATGTCCTTATGACAGAAGGATATAAACTTCCAGGGACAGAGACAGCCGAGGAATACGGCCTTGCTCAGCTTCATGCTAACCATAGCTGGTCCAACCCAAACCTGAAGAGACAGTGAACTGCATGAGGGCATGCAGAAAGACCAGTTGGGGGGAGATGTTGGATGCCTAATCTGCATACTTTTTCCCTCCATTTTGACTCTCTCTTTCACTCCTTTGTATTATTTATATTCACTAATCTCTCTAAACGCATAAGGTAAACCCTCTTCCATTGTCTTCATGGAATATTTAATTAATGAAGTAATATTCATGGAGATTTTACCTATGCGAGTTACTAATCTTGACATTTCTGAAGATCTGGTGGTAAAAGGTTACAAGTGCAAATCACAGAAGTGATTCTAAGCTTCCAGAACCATATCGGCAAGCGTTGTAACAACATAACAGATCCAGGCCTATTCCAAACCTTTATTGTCTTTCTCTCGGCAACTAGTTGGTCATTTCAATGATTGTATATTGATAAACATTAGCTGCCATATTGAGAGACAATTTTCTCTGTGTATTGTATAAGAAGGGTTTCAATGTTGTGAATTGGGGTTAGCAGTGCAAGAGATTGAGATTGTAACAAAAGTCTGTTTAATTAATTGAATGCAAGTTATTTTGTTGTTCTCTCTATAAGTTGTGAATCCACTGTGGCCCTCGTCAGAGAGTTGGGCCCACTCTTTTGATCAAGTTTTGCATTATTTCTGTGTGTTGTTACTTCATGTGTGTTGGTTTATTTCGATTTTTGTTATAGTACATTAATTAATTGTTGTGAATGCTTTGTATAGTTCTGAAATTTATTCTTATTTATTGTCACAGTGGTTCTTTCGTTAACTCAATTATTGAATCTAAGATTGGTGATTGATTGTGTCATTTACACCTACATATATTTTGCGTGTTACGTTGAAATAATGTACGCACCCGAATTGATAAATTAAATTTTGAAAAGGGTTGAATAGGTATTCACACTCGGACACCAACAACTATAAAGAACCGTTTTCCCTAGTGGTAGGATATTCCTTGTGTTAGCCTCCTGCTCATAGCAGGTATTCACCTTTCATGATCGACATATGTACAGGCCAAATATGTCATGCTTTGCTTACAGCAATGTTCCATATTTGAAATTTGCTATTATGGCAAAGAGGGCAAAAAATCTTCAGGCACAGAAGTCATTACATGTATTATTGAGGACCATGGACCAGGCACTATTTAAACATTCTCAAACATGTCCTCTTACATCGCCTCAAAGACACCAACTGTGCACCATCCAAAGTCATATAAGCATTTGTCTACTATTTCTACTTTGCCAAAAAGAGGCCTGCTAGTATTGATAATTCAGATTTAGTTGTGGATGTCAAGAGGGCTTCCTTTGGGTGCATGTGTTTCCTCTTCTATGCTCCAGCAGTTTTGCTACTTCTTTTTGCATGACAGCAACAGTAGAAGCTAGTCCCCTAGAACCATTCTGGCCCAGCTTTGAGAAATCAATTAAAGGATTTGAAGCAACAGCGCAAGACAGAGTTGAAAGGTTTGATCCAATAAATGAAGAGTTTGATCCTCATATTATAAATGTGGAAGCATCTGGCACAGGAGGAGTTGATTTAGTTTGTCAATCCGGTCCTGGATCATGGCCTTCTTTGGTCTACACCAAGTCAGCAGTTTATCCTATGGCCCACAGTGCAGCACAGGATATTTTTCCTCTGATTCCTGGAGATACAGATTACCGAATATTTGCTGAGGACTTTGGGGACATACCAGGATTGGATATTATATTCATCATTGGAGGCTATTTCTATCACACTGGATATGACAGGCTGGATAAAATTTTGTATGTTTCATACATAAATATGCAAGATTAAATGGCCTGGAAGTATACAGGCTGGAGGGGAGAACTTAATCAGCTTATTGAAAGCACTTTCAAGTTCCTTCCAGTTAAGAAATGCTCAGCAAAGAGCTGATATCATAACTGCAGCAAATAGCACCCAAGAGGATCGGCCAGTTTTCTTTGACTATCTTTCATTGTTTATGGTTACTTATTCAAAGAAAACAGCCAGGACATTATATGTTTTGCCTATGATCTTTGTTCTTGTTGCTCCTGTATTTTCCATGTCTTCCAATTTCGGGTTTCTCTCCTGGTTCACAGGTCTTTGGTGTATCTTTAAAGGTATGGTGTTGCATGCAGCGGGGCTCATTTTAGCAGTAATTGTACCTGCAGTGTTTGCTTTCTTGAGATTGCTGGTGTCAAATTCAGCTATGAACTGGTATGCTCATCCTTGGTTGGCACTGGTTATGTTTGTTCCAAGTGCTCTTGTTGGCTTATTATTGCCAAAGGCAATTTGGAGAGACTCACTAGCTAATAATCTGACTACCATTGATAAAGCTTCTAAAGAAGACTGGGCAAGTCATTGGGGATCAGTCGCCTTTTATGCTACAGTATCTTTAGTTTACTTGCATACTGGACTTGGTGTATGCACTTTGACATTTTGGTGGGCAGTATTCCTGATTTTAACGTGGCCAGTTTTCATGATCTCTGTCCAATTCTTTGGTCGACATTTGCTTAGGTCACTCCTGGGTTACATTATTCCACTTATTTTGCCTATTGCATTTTCTCTCTACGTTGGTGGAATTTGTATCCAATTTCTTATTGAAAAGATGGGAATGTTTGGTGCTGTCCCAGAACCCTATGGATATTTTGTTTCGGATATTATTGTTGGCTCTGTGACTGGAATTATTGTTGGTTTGTGTGTTGGTCCTCTGATCCCCATTCTGGGGAGTTGGTTATCAAATCCTGTACCATTACAGTTGCTTGTACAGCTGAGTGTTGTGGCAATGGCATTATCTTCTCAGTTTCTCCCATATAGTGTTGATGCTCCAAAGAGGCTTGTTCTTCAACACACGTTCCAAACTACAGGGAATAAATTATTACATTCTTCATATGATATGGGAATTACAGATGCCAATACATTGTCTTTTGTATTGAAAAATGCACCTGAAGCAGCAAAGCAGTTGAATATAGACCCGATGTTTAACAAGGAAGCAGCAAATTATTCTGATGAAGGAACATTTATGGGATTACATCCAATTTCTCGTTTATTTTCCCAGAAATTGACGTTTCCTGGAGCAACCGAGGACATTTTTGAACACTATCATAATTTACCCAGGTTATTCATGGATGAGGAAACAACTTCTAGTTCTCAGATCCGGAGGGTACATTTGGAGCTTACCGTGGGTTCTCTTCAAGAGGTATGGGTTGCTCGTTCTGAGGACTACAATGCTACAAGTCCTATTGGAAAACATCTTCGTTTGAAGGGTGATCTGAAAACAGTTGCTCAAATAAACAATGAAGACCTAAGAAAAAAGAATAAGCTTGTGGAAGACCTCCATAATACTATCCAAGAGAAGAATAAGTATTGGGAAACATCTAAGGAAAAACTTTCAAAATTGGAATATTATATTGTGTTGACAGATTCTGCTCGCCAGAAAAGCAGAGGAAAATAGGCAACTTAATAGGGATTTGGAGAGGCAAATGCTTGAACTTGAGCAGAGACGCAAAGAATTAGACCAAAGAGAAGCTCAAAATGATGAAAAGAAAAAGCTGGAAGAAGAAAAGAAAAAGGTTTATAACAATTGTTAAAAGCATGAGCTCTTCACGTGGATATCCTTATTACTCTGCACCTCTTCGCTGAATGCTTCAATTAAATACTTCACTCTAAAATGGAAAATCTGCAGAGTCCATCTTAAGCCTCTTGATGTATGAGCATACCTCACATCTTGAGGTGTTGCATTCTGCCACGATCTTATACAATTTTTTGTTTTGTCTTCCCTCTATGTATGCATGCCCGGTGCGATATTTTGAAATGCTGTTTCTGGCGTTTCCTCGAGCTTTAAGGTGATCCAGAGTGGTATTTTATCTATGATGATCTAAAAGTGGAGCAGGAGCTGTGATTCAGAGATCTATTGCAAGGTTAAATTCCAGGGCGTGAGATCGAAGCTGTCAGGCATAGAAGCAGGTTCAGAAATGTGAAAGCAGGGCAAAGTTTACATATTCACATGGAGAAAGAACCGATGCGGCGACAATAAGAAAAGAAGTATCAGAGAGCTAGCTATTCGCCAGGGCTTTATCGTTCTGGCATTCTCGATAGAGTCCCGAAATCCTTCTCGATCGGCGAAACTCCATTTATTGAATGAGCATGGCAGCAATTCAGATCACATCAAGAAGATAGAAACTTTAGAGAGTGAACTGCAGGAGAAGAATGATGAAATGGAAAGTCTGCAGGACATGAACCAGTAGTTGATGTGTAAGGAACGTGAAGTCAATGATGAACTTCAGTTGGCAAGAAAAGCAGCTATTGAGATATTGAATGAAGGTGTCCCTGCGATTCGCGAATAGCCAAATCGTTGTAAAGAGGATGGGCGATCTTGATCCAGAGGCATGGAGAGGGGCATGTCAGAGAAAGTTCGCTTCTAATTGGCAAACTAAGTATGCGGAGATGCACTCTTTATGGGAAGATTATTTAAGGGACCCTTCATGGTATCCGTTTAAGGTTGTACCAGTGCTTGGAGATACAGAAAAACACGAGCTTGTCGTGAATGAGGATGATGAGAAGTTGAGAGACCTCCGTATTGAAATGGGGAAAGAGGTGTGTGACACTGTGATTGTAGCTTTGAAAGAATTAAATGAATACAATGCAAGCGGAAGATATCCAATACCAGAGGCGTGGAATAAAGCGGAGAACAGAAGGACAGCCAGCCACTGCCACAATCTAAAAAGGCAAAAAATTATTTCTTAAATCTATGGAACCGCCTAAAGGATTCCTGGGCAGTTATTACACAGTTATCACCAAATAGCCAGCGCATCACAAGAAATGACCCATACTTAAACTCCTTTTTTATACTGCTGCCTCCAGCGCCGCTTAGATAGATATTTTCTTGCATTTATTTCAGTACAGATTAGGATAGAAGCTGTGACTCCATCAGATCGATCTGAGATCTGCTTGTAATAGATATTTTGCCTATTTAAATAACGTTGTTCGTTGTTCAAAGTGGAGAGATGTTTTGATCGTTAAACTCA
>APFE030108681.1:0-12405 GCA_000404065.3 Pinus taeda
GTCAAGGATCTGATTCTTGAAATGACTCTTGCCAGTCTAATGTCAACAGGAGAGGAGTCCTCTACTAAGACTTTGATAATGGCTTGTGAATCTCCTATAATGCTGACCTCTGAGAGACCAGTAGCCTTTGCTTGCTTGAGACCTTGCAGAAGTGCCAAGGCTTCAGCTTGCATGCTGGAAGATTGCCCTAATCCCCAAGCGAACTTTGCCACAGTTTTTCCCTCTTTGTTTTTTTATAATTCCTCCTGCCCCTGCCAAACCAGTATTGCCTCTTGTTACTTCGTCGAAAAACAAAGAGAATTTGGATTGCCTGAGGAGCAAATCCGATAAATCCTTCTCCTTCCCTCTGAATTGCCACTCTTTTAGGACCTTGAGATGCCTTATTTCGCCTGAGAAATGGAGGCCCATTGAGGCACCCCATTCTAAGTCATGCTGGCTCAGATTCAAATTCGGCAGATATTCCCCTAGACTTTCTTTCCAAAGGCATTTTGTTTTGGTGATGATGAATTGAGAATTTAGGCTTTCATCTCTGAAAACTCTTCTATTACGCTCGAGCCAGATCTACCAGCAAGTGACTTTCGGCAAGGAGAGCCACGCAGCTTTGAAGTTTCATTTTTTGGGAGCGTTTATGGATAGTAATTCCGTCAGTTTGCAAAAAGATCTGGTATAGACATGGGTAAAGTGAATTCAGAATTCCAGTAACTCAAAAGACCTTGCCAGATTTCTCTTGAAAATTTATAGTCCAGAATGATATGCTGGGCATTCTCCTCACTGTCACAGCATAAGGGGCATCGAGAGGGACCATAAAATCCTTTCTTCTGCAATCTGTTCGTTGTTAAAATCCCTCTTTGGCATAACAACCAACAAAAAGAGTCAACCTTAGGCAAGGAATTGCAGTTCCAGATCCCCTTCCAAGCAGCAGGATTGGGGGCGACGTAAGGACGATCATGGAGGCATTTGTAACCTTGCGTAACCGTATAAATCCCTGGGGAGGCTCCCCAACCACGGGCATCCTTCTTGCCCACGCGCAAAGGTGCCATACCATTTAACAAAGAATGAAAAAGGTCGCGAGCTTGAGACAGCTCAGGAGGGACGGGAGGGAGTCTCCAGCGCAACTAGTTTTTGCCTTCCCATTGCGAGATGTCCCAAAGAGTGTTGCAACCTGTGTTGTCCAACCACAAACACAACGCATGAAGAGAGCAGTGAGACGATAGAGGAGGGTGCATCATGATGCTGTCTTCCCATATCTTACAGTCTTTGCCATTTCCTGGAATCCAATACGCTCTGTCTTTGATTAAAGGGACTGTTTTGTGGCAGAGTTTGATCAGCTGCGAGCCTGTGGTGGGTAGAAGGGCGTCCAAACATCTCTTCCTCTTTCCCATGAAGTATTTCCTCCAAAGAACTCTTTGCACCCAACCTGGATGTGGTCCTATGATTCTCCAGAAGATCTTGGCTACCATGGCTATGTTTTGGAGGCTGAGATCTTTAAAGTTAAGGCCTCCTTCGCTCTGGGGCTTGCAGATTTTCTCCCAACTTACTAAAGGGATTTTCCTATCATTGTGTTTGCCCCCTTTCCAGAAGAACTTGCGAATGAAGGCTTCCATTTTTTTATGATGCCTGAAGGGGCTAGAATTACAGAGAATTGGAAAATAGGGAGGCTACTGAGAACGAAGTTAATGAGGACAGTTTTGCCCGCAAGATTTAGCCATGAGAACCCCCAAGCTTGGATTTTGGCTTTGAATCTGTCCAATAGAGGAGCCCAATCTCTGCTGTAAGCCAATTTGCGGAAGATGGGGAGGCCCGAATATGTAAAGGAGGACCAGTTGAGGGAAGCAGAAACGCCCAGAATTCTTGAAATGGCGGAGAGGGTGGAAGCCGAGATATTCCAACAAAAGACTTTACACTTACCAATGTTTAAGTTGCTGCCTGTAGCTTCACTGTAGTCATCTAGGACCTCTTTGAATTTTGAAGCAGATCTGGCGGAGGCAACCCCTAGCAAGAGGGTATTGTTCGCAAACAGGGTGTGATTAACATTCTTAACCCCTCTAGCTATATTGAGGCCCAAGATCTCTTGGTCGACCAATTTCTGATCCACGAAGAAACTTAGGAGAGAAACATGAAGAACGAAGAGGAGCGGAGAGAGGGGGCAACCCTGCCTAAGCCCTCTTGAAGCTTTAAAAAAACTAGCTGCTCTCCCATTCACCAGAGGGATGATCCAAGGATCAGCAATACATGCATGGATCCATTCTAAAAAGCCCATTCCAAAACCAAATTTTTTCAGGACTTCCCAAAGAAAGCTAAGTCTGACCCGATCAAAAGCATTAGCTAAATCTAATTTAAATACCATACCTTTCTCTTTGCGAAGCTGACTCGAGTGAATCGCCTTTTGCACGAGGATGCAGTTGTCAGCAAGCTGTCTCCCCTGAACAAATCCGCCTAGGTTCTTCGGGATGATGGCTGGAAGAATACCTTTTAGTCCGTTGGCAATAACCTTTGTGATTAATTTGTATCCAATATTACAGAGGGAGATGGGGCGGAACCGATTGAATTCTTTGGCACCCTTTTCCTTGGGGATGAGGGCGAGGAAAGCTGAATTGGTGCTGCCCTCAATTTTCTGGCAAGTTTGGGATTTCAAAATCATTTTGTAGAGGTCTTTCTCCACAGTCTGCCAGCAAGGTTTGAAGAAATCTTGCAGTGAAGCCATCCGGGCCCGGGGCTTTGTCAAGCTCCATGTCGGAGAGAGCATCTTTTATTTCTTGTATAGAGATCTTCGCTTCAAGCTGTTGATTCATTGAATATGAGATCTTAGGGGGAACCGCCTCCAAAGATTTGGAGTTTGGGTCCGTCACGCCCTCTTCTCTATACAGGTTTTGAAAGTGATTGAAAGCTGCTCTTTTTATGCTATCAAAATCCTTGTGAGTCGAGTTGCCATCTTTGATTTCTGCGATAGAATTGAAGCTCTTTCTGACTTGAGCTTGTTTGTGGAAGAAGGCAGTATTTCTGTCTCCTGCTTTAAGCCATAAACTCCTAGATTTCTGTCTCCAATGCTCTTCCTCCGAAAGGCAAGCTTTATGGAAGATTTGCTGGAGCTCAGCTTCCTTGTCTAAAACTTCTTTAGTGATTTCTGCATCTTCTCTTTGAGCATGGTGCTGGGCGAGGATGTCTTGGGCCTGCTTTCTCTCTTTTGTAGGGGAGGGAAGGGATTTGGCCCAAGTTTTAAGAACTACTTTCAGTCTTCTAAGTTTTTCTTCCCAAATGTAGAAAGAAGAACCTTTCACTGGCAGATTCCAACAGTCTTGAACCAAATTCAGGAACTCTGGTTCCTTGACCCAAAGAGGGTTGAATCTGAAGGGGATGGGTCCAAGATCTTTATGGCCCAACATCTCAAGTAGAATGGGCTTATGATCTGAAACACTGCATGGGAGGATATACAATCTGGATTCTAAGCCCAACAGAAGGAAGGAACTCTGCACCAAACATCTATCAAGTCTAGCAGCAATGTGCCCAGGACCTATTCTTTTGTTAGACCAGGTGTACTTACCATTTTCTGGGGGGATGTCAAGCAGATCCCAGTCCTGCATGAGGTCTTCCACCCATTCCCTTGCCGGGTCCCTTATGATTGTGCCTCCTCGCTTTCCTCCATGCGCATGGTAAGGTTTAAATCCCCTGCCACAATGATGTTTTCCAAATTTTATGACTCTGACAATTGTCTGATGGAGTCCCAACATTCCCTTTTCTCCCCTATATTTGTTGGAACATAGACATTGAAAAGGTTGACTGCCTCCTTCGAGTCCAAAGGCTAGAGCTTCAAAAACAACCAGTGGGTGTTGTGCAGTTCGGAGACCAGCCTATACTTGAGAGGATTCCAGAGGGAGCCCAGACCCCCAAAGGCTCCCCGTGCTGAAACTGCATGTCCGCTGCTTCCTTTCCAAAATTTTTTGTTGATTTGGAGAAACTCCTTGTCCTCCATTTTGGTCTCCTGAATCAGAAGAATGTCCGGGGCTTCTCTTCTTATAAGGCTTCTCGTTGCTTCTTCTTTCACTTTGCTCCCCATTCCTCTGTAGTTCCAGGAGACAATCTTCATCATTTATTTTTATGATGATGGGCTCCCTTGGAGCCCTGCACTTGGCTTTTAGTTGTCTTCGGGTTTTTGCCAAGGAGTTTCTCCAGAGTGGGCTAACTACCCTGTAGCTTGTCTTTGTAAGTTTCCTGATCTCTCTTTTCTCTAGCAGATTTACGGCCTCTTGTCGATCTTCTGACCGATGTCTGCATGTCTCCTATTTCTCCATCCCCCTCAGACTCCTCCGAGTCATGTTCCTCCTCGGATGCTTCTGTTTGCTTTTCCTTGTTTCTTGCCATGGCGCTTTCTTCAGGTCTTGCATCTGCTGAAGTTGTTTTTTTCGAAGGTTTATTTGCTTATCTTCTTCTTGAGGGGTCTCTTCAGCAGAGCTTAAGACCTCGTACCTGTTTTCTTGGCTTTTTGGCGGAGGAGGATTCTGGGTGGAGGCAGGTTGGGGGCCTTGAACCCCAGATTTCTTGTGGGATGTCTTTGACCTCTTGACCTGGTTCCAGCCCTCTTCCTTACCTTTCTCTGCTTCCCCTTTGTTCGGGCACCTTCCTGCAAAGTGGCCATAGATATGACATTTACGACATTTAAAAGGGAGTTGCTCATAGTCTAGCACTTGCACATGCGTCCAACTGCCAACCTTTAATTTGATGTCCTCCGGAAGCCCCACCTCTAAGTCCACCTTGACACAGATTCGGGCGCAATCGTATTGATCATTGTTGTATGCTCTATTAATGAATTTTCCCAAAGTATTTCCAATGTGCTTGAGGGACTCCTAGTTCCAACAGTGCACTGGAAGATTTGGGAGCCGAACCCAGACAAGGACCGCTGTTGGGACATCCATGGTCGAATCGAAGTCAGGGGTCCATTTGTTGAGGTAGAGACCCTGAGGTCCATGAAATAGGGCCCGTTCCTAAAGATCAGGTCTTTGTCCTCCTTTGTGTTGAACTCGAACAAGAAGAAGCCTCTACCCAAAAAATAAGAGGTGACATTGTTTTCGATCAGTGGAACCCAGTTCTTGATGACCCAGTTTTCCGTCGATTTTGGCGAGGGCCAAAAGCCCGTGAATTGACCCACCAGTGCACGATCTGCAAGGGACAAAGCGACCTGGATCGGGCCCTCAGGTGGGAGATTTACCTCTGGAACATCGTCGAGTCTTTTGACGAATTTAGCGACTTCAAACTTCTTCTTTTTAGGCAGTGAAGCAAGAAGAGAGGAGAAGGCTGCTTTAGCTTCCGAGGATGGAGCTTGCGAGGGACCAATAGGCGAGCCTTGAGCCTCCATGGCAAAGCGCAAACCAGTAAAACCGAGCAGCACCAAGCAAATACAAGCGAGGCATCTCCAGACCGGAATGAATGGATCCGATCAGACCCTGCAGGAGCCGAGGGCGCCGATCCGAGCAGATCTGACAAGAGCAGGGGGCTCAGCGAGAAAAGGAGCAGGAGGGACCTAGCAGATTCAATCGACCCAGAGGTCAGGAGGACCAGGATCAGGGCAGAGGCGGCTCAAAGGGCAGTGCCCAGACAGTCTATGCAGAGCAGATCGCAGCGGCCAACAGCGCTCGGGCGGGCAATCAATCCCTTAATACCTCATTAACAATGGAGGTTATCTTAGTTATCTCCATATACAATAGGAAAACTTCTCTCACAGACCCTTAGAGTCCCCTCTAGAATTACTTACTATTGCAAAATTATCTTGCTCTCCTATTTTCTTGTGGAAGATTCCATTTTGTGTACAATATATGACTTGCTATATAATGTTTCTAAAAACTTAGCCCCCATTTAAGTAGCCCAATGTGATCCCAACACTAGAATCACTTCAAAATTAATTAAGATCATTTTAGAATTAAAACAATAAAGAATAATAATTTAACCGTTTCATCCTCAACTACATAGGGAATGAAATTTATATTGCAATTTGAGTGAAATAGTTGTTCCAAATCTGAAAATGGGTCTGGTGCATCCATGGATGAGAGTATAAGTCACATGGAAATCGATTTATTTATATAAATTCGGGATTTGAATACATCGAAAGAGTGCACTTACACAGATGTATCATTAAAAAATGTCATGAACCATAAAAATAAAAATTTAAGATCTTTGGATATATCTTTGCCAAATTGAGAATCCCCTGGCTTGACATTTTCAACAAGTTTGAAACAAAGGTTCTTGAGTGGGCCATCTAATGCCTCCAAATTGGAAACTGGTCTTGAGTAGGTTTGGATCCAAGTCTACGTAAATGCAGATTCCGGATCCTCCATAAACTGTGTTGATAACAACGATGACACAATAAGAGCATGGGTTTATATGAATTAAAGGTGGAGGTGATATTGCAATTACACAAGAAATACAATGACCTAAACACAGTTGGCTTGAATTGTCTTCTTTGTGCCAACACTACATATATAATAAAATGTTTTTATATGAAATATGAATAAACAAGAAACTGGAAGAAGACATTCATTATAACAAGTTACTTTCCAACTAGTTTGATTGTTATGAAATCTCCAAGCATGACTACACAAGAGTTGATGGCATAGAAAAACAATACCAAAATATATGTTAAAAGTTCAAATCGTATAATGCTCCTAGAGTCACGTCCTAAATAAGGAGAATACCTGTGGCAGCCCCTATCACCGACACCTTTATGCCTATGATTATAGTTGTGATCATTTGATCTACTATGGTATTCATGGCTGCAACTAAAAGAATGTCTCTCAATCATCTCACGTGCATGAGGTCCTCTCCTATCATGAACATGATCATAGTCCCTGAATGAATCCCTTCCCCAATCATTCCTGATGGCTCTCTTTGAACTTTCAACAATTTTTGCACCCTCCCCACAAGAAGCATTTGGAATCATACTTCCATCACGTTTAAGGCCACGACTAGAGGAAGGCAATGATGAGCCAGAAATTGGTTAATGCTAGTGGTACTTGCCATGGGAGGTGTCATTAGATGACTTGGCATCCATTGTATCAAGCAATTATGATGCCAAGATTGTATCTATTTCCCAATAATTTCCTTGCTAAAATGCATAGAAAAACCCCATAAACCCTATCCTTTAATCAACAAAACCTTGTTTCCTAACTCGGTAGGAATTTTGTTACACAATTAGAATTTGACTCTATCCATCTACATGCACTCTTGTTGAGTTGATATACCATAACATGCCTCCACTTCAAAATTTGTAATATTCCACAGAAATGCATTTGGTTTGCATATTTTTTCAAGCAATTGATGTGCTCAATCCAAGCTACCATATATGGCATATTTGATTACAAATTTGGTATGTGTAAGAGACATTCATGTTCAGCACAGGCTCATGTTTTGCATATCCCCAATCATTGCAGTGCGTACAAGTATATTTTATGTAGAAATATTGTCAAACATATCACTACGTAGTCATGGACTCCCTTGCCCTATGTCATAGCCTTTCAGAATGAACGCACCAATGTTAGAAATCGTCCATGAAAATGCATTTTGTTTATGTGTTATGTCGAATAGCTTGCAGAGTGCTATGTGGAATTTATTTGCGTGCTCTGTTGCCAGCCCATGTAGGCTCAATGTTGATACCTGCGCTCTGAGACCACTTGTGACATCCCCATCCTTTCTGTTGGGCAATGTTGCTCACACATGTATCGACATTACTAAGACATATCTCAAAAATAGTTGCATGGTTTAACTAGAACATTTCACCATGTGCATGGTGAAGCCATAATAACAAAAATCATATAACATAGCAAAAGACTTGCCACAATAATTCTTAAAACGAGCACGTAATGGGTTTCAAGCACTTATTTGTTAAATTTCCTGGCTGCTTGTTGACCTCAGACATTCCTCCCAACTGTAGACTGTCTTGGTCCAATTCTCTTAGCAATCGATCACCCTCGCGCTGGGGCCATGACTTCACTTGGTGTCGACTTCTCGAGCCAGGAACACGCCTCATACCAAACATAATAGAGCCATGGTACCAAACCCGATAGCCTTCAACAAGCAGGCTCACATCCTCCATCAGCCCCACATCCAAGCATTGCATCCCTTCACTGCACTTGTAGTCCATTATGCTGTGCCACCACCTCTAGCGTGTCTACGTTGGCCAACTAGGGTTGTCTAGATTCTCATGGCTCCAGGAGTTTCCTCTACCCTCACGGGTCTCCAGACCCTCACATAGCGAAGGTACAAAAACCCAATAGCTTCCAACCAACAAACTCACATCCCCCAACTACCCTTATCTTGGCCGACCAAGGATGTCCAGAGCCCTATGGCTGCATGAGTTCTTGTTGCCCTCACGGGTCTCCAGGTACACTCTAGACTCTTACTCAGGGACACTTGTCCCTTCACTGATCATGATCAATTGAATAGAGGAACCACTTTTTATAAGTATGGTGTACCCTTACTTTTTATTATAGTAATATATTATAATATTATATGATTATATTACAATATTATAGTATTATATGATTATAGTAATAATATATTTGTTAGGCCCATTGGCCTTTTACCACATAGGATCTTTGGTTTGATCACACAGGCACTCTGGCCTTAAAACTCGTAAGTACTCTAGCTCACTAGCTTGACACATTATACATACATAGGCATGCAGGTCTCAATGGAACTCGGTTCACCAGCCTAATAATATAGGTTCTCTGACCCAATTACATGGACACATTGGCTTTAAAACATATATGTACAAACAAGGGTATGTAGAGCCCAATAGAACCCAACTCACGAGCCTAATTAACATATCACGACTCACCAGCCTAAGTTTTGTGTGTACAAGTACATTGCAATCTAGGGGGGTCAAGTCGTGGATATTACTACTCCAAGCTCCTAGCTAAGAATCCCAGCTATCCCATGCTATAGAGGCCTTTCCCTCCTCCAAGATGCACAGCACTCCTCCTAAATAGGGTGCTTTCCAAGTAAGTAGACATTGCCATTAGGCCATGTTGAAGGGTGGCCCCAAGCTATTAAGAGAACTTCAACATCCTATGGAAGAATGCCAAAAAAACACCCAATATGGTCAAGAAAACATTGACCAATCTATCTCCAATTTGCAAATTCATTCTAATACCCCCGAACTATCCCGCTAGGGTGATGCGACTCTTACTAATATCTATATGATAATAACATAATGAAAAGACATGTATAACATCACTGAAATAGTTAATAATGTGCATAAAAAGTCATAAAACATAAACAACAAAGTATATTCAATACCGATTTGATAAAGCCATTGACTAGCTACATACCTCAGATGTACGACCCAACCATAGACCGTGCTACTCTAACTCTCTTAGTAGTGGGCCATCCTCGCGCTAGGGCCATGACTCCACAATGCCAACAACTACTCAAGCTAGGTATACGTTCAGAATATGAATGGGCCCAAGGTGCCAAACCGCAACAACATCCAACCAATAAGCTTTACATCCCCCCTTCATCACACATTACCAAGGTAGTGCACCCCCTTCTCTGCGCTTGTAGCTAATGGGTTGTGCCAATACCCCCTAGTGTTTCCAGCTTGGTTGGCCAGGGATGTCTCAAATCTTTGTGGCTTTTAGGAGTACATGTTGCCCTGGGGGGTCTCCAAGTACCCTCCATATCCATACAAGGACACTTGTCCCTACAGTCCTCCCTCTAGGGCTTAAGCCTTCCTCGAGGTAGCCCAAGGAGAACTGTACTCATACTCAAATCTGCCTAGGATCCTCGGGGTACAATAGCTGGCGATCCTCTGGTTCTCCCCATAACCAAGTCCACAATCATCCCTTGGCAGTCTTTGATGGAAAAGAAAGTTGTATGTTTCCTATTCCCCTCCCTTTACCTTTTATTTATAGTTTAGGATTATACTATTTTAATATTATTCCTAAAATTACTTTTAGGAATATTATAACCAAATAATTATTTTGCTTAGGAACCATGTCTAGTTTCACCACCTCACCTTTATCTTTTTGTGGAGTCCTACCCCCCATAATATTTTTATCCCATGGTTCGTAGTCGTCGTTATTTTATTAATTTAGCTTGTTATGTCTACTAAGCTTGCTAGCCTTTCAATGCACAGGTTCTCTGGCCTCACCAAACATACACCCTAGCGTTAAAACACGTTTGTACACTGGCTCATCGATCTAACACATTTATATATGCAGGAATGCATGCCTCATAACATAGAAAATGTAAGCACATAGGCCCAACATAACCTGGCTTGCCAACCTCATAATAATGTGTACAAGTACATATAGGGGTCATCGTGGGGGTGTTACATTCCCCTGCCCCTTATTTTTGCATTCCCCTCCCCCTTATTTTTGCACTGTCCTCAGTGCATGATATACCCATGTAAAATCAAATTCTTTTGCCTTGAACTTTGCTTTGTGTCAGGTACTCACTGCACGCCTTGTTTGTTAGCTGTTCCTATTTAGCCATCAGGAAAATAGATATGTTAGTCTTTACTATATAATATTTACCTTATTCTCCGGAGTTTTCAATTTCAAAATGTAATTGTTACTCGGAAATAAATTTACATTCAAAAACCAATACTTATGTGTATGGTTGTACAGTGCTTCACCAAGCTGCCCGTGGGAAGTATTGGGACTTTGATACATCCACATGGTCCCAGCTGTTGGCATTTCTGAATTGCCTCTTGCTTGCGATGTCCACCCCCTTATATGGTTGTTTTGGACACTCCAGAACAGGCCTGAAGAACACTCTCACAGTGCTACTTATCTTATTGAATTTGGAATTTATATGAAGCAGTCAAGATCCATGTTCTCTGTTCCACCAAAGTTTGCCAAAGAAGAATCCCCTCTAAGTGTTAGGCAAATGACAATCCTTCGAATCTCATTATGCCCCTAACATTATTAGCTTTGGCATCAAGACATCCATTGTCAAAACTCTTGCTGCAATACCAAGCATCGCCATAGTAGTTATGCCCATGCCAAAATGCTATTAGCTAGCATAATATTTACTGTAATTGTGTCCAAGAATAATACGTGAAAAATGAGAAGCAACTAGTAATTTCCAGCTGATTTAAAAAAATCTTTTATGTGACAAATATACCAACAAAATCTGAGGATGATTTTAGATAAGGCCAATCCTTTGGAATAGACCTAATGATAATGGTAAGGGCAATGTTCTTTGCACTTGTTTGCAAGCTGACAGAATGCGCCCTTCCGCTTCTGTCCCTTCTTTAGCATCTTCTATAGTCTTCAAATCCAAAAGAACATGTGTCGGACAATGCTTGACACAAGAAAATCTCTAGTTTCAACTGACATAGCTTTGGAAAAGGACTTTGCAGTTTATCTACAGAGGTAACACTTGAAATAATCTCAGATTCAGAACTGTATTTCAAAGGTAGTACCGACCTCCTCTAGTTGCTACCACTCATCCTAATTCTCAGATGTCATTAAACTCTGGAGTCAAAACTGCCCAGAATAAAGGTTCGATGCACTGATCCTAAGTGAAATTTTGCTGTTTAGTCAAACTGCAGTTTAAATGCTTCTTCTGCTATAGGGAATGGAGGCAACGACACGGATATTGTAGCTGCTGTTCTTTCCTTTCCAAATTACGCATCATATGCCAGACATACTTTTGTTCACCTCAATATATAATGATCTAGCAATCTGTTAATAAAAGCTAAGGATTTCATCATTTAATTGATTTCTTCCACGACCAAGCTCTTTTATTTTTGGTAGTTGAAATTTCAACAGCAACCCAGCAATCAGCATAAGCATTTCAAAACAATTTATATATTTGTTTATATGTGAATACTTGTAATGATGGGTAAAACACACAGGCTTGGAGACACTAAAATGTTGGTTGTAGGTGGTTTACACAAAACTCAAGCCAATGCGGTGTATAAGTGAAGAGGGCAAGAGCCAATTTGGCTGTTGATTCCACCAAAGACTGACAAATTGGAATTAAGTTGTAAAATGTGGTTTGTGCAACAAGAATTCACACTAATGAACAGAGGAATCATTGCACTTGGAATTTAGGGAATTTGAAAAAAAAAACCTGTGGTATCAAAGCTCGGTTGCTCTCATACCACAAAATGACATCAATTTGATAAGAGCCTAACCTGCAGGCAAGGTGAAGAAGAGAAAACTTAACAGAAAATAAGCATAGAAACAACATTCTTCCTCCAAGAACTTATTTCATCTCCTTGGCTATTGTCAAATTTAAAATAAATAGCACAGTAGTGAAATTTATAAGTTCGAAGATTTGAAATATTTTAGAGTCCAATTGTTGCCAAAGATTTCAATATAATCTTTTTAAGCGTTAAGGCACATCAAAGTGCAGAACCTCTCAAATATATAAACAGTAGTGACACCAAAATCCAACATTTATAGT
>APFE030108685.1:1275-15292 GCA_000404065.3 Pinus taeda
CTTGGGTCAGATTATGGTAAGTGGCTTTTCTTTGAATGGCGCGCCCGAAGGATTCGTGATTAAGTGATTCATGATTTGCTTACGTAACATCGAAGATCGTGCCATCGCAAATCGCAAGATCGCAGATTGCACCATGGCAGTGATCGCAACATCGCAGGTCGCTGAAGTTTAATGTTTGTCAAATATTGCCAGTTTATTTCTGCGATATGCGATCTTGCGATCGGTGTTATCGCAGATCGGTAGATCTTGAAGTTTTTTGTTATGAGCATTATTTCATTGCGATGCGATGTTATGCTTAACACGGGGGTCTTGCGCATACTGATATTATAGGGGGATGAAGGCATTTCCTATCTTTTTGCAATGCAATTTTAAAGACCTTTACCTTATCGTAAACTTAGGTTAAAAGATATTCGAAAGACCTTTCTAAGCTTACGAAGGTAACTTTATTTTGAAGAAAGAAAAACTTGTTTTTTCTTAAAAATTTAATTAAGGGTCCCTGTTCATTTAGTATTTTGGACAATACTTAAATGAACAAGGGGGGTTGTTGCTGGCCACAACACAATACAAGGGAAATAGAGGCGGATATTGAGGAGATTGCCTCCAAATTGGAGAGACTATCATTAGAGCCAGCACCCTCACCATCAAGGATGCTCCTGTAGCAATATTTTATAGAGAAAATACTGGTGGAAAATGTGAGTGAGTTCTACCTCACTTCACCTGACAGAATTTAGGCTGATCCGGCACAAGGATGGCTAACCCCGTCTATTTCTGTGTCACCTTCTCTGCATCACAATCCGACAGTTCTCGACAGTTTCAGCTGTTTCGATAGTTCTGGATTTTGCATAATAGGCAACGTTTATGCGTCAGCTCTCTCGGCTACTACGCTGCCTCTGCGTTAGCTCTGCCGGATGTTCCGGCAGTTCTTGACAGTTTTGGCGGTTTCGACAATTCCCAACAATTCTGGATTCTGTGTGAAAGGAAGCGTTTCTGCGTCAGCTCTCTCAGCTATTGCTCTGCCTCTCTGCAAGCTCTCTGCACCTCTTTGTTTGTATTCTCCGGAAAGTCCTTCTCTCGGATTCTCTCTGCCCCTCTACTGCAAGATCTCCCCAATTGATTTTCCTCCTGAGAACTTCTCACCTCAGAAAATCGATTTCCTCAATCTCTCCGTGTGTCTTTCTAAATGAACCCTAAGCCTCCATTTTATACTTTTCTTGTTGAGTCTTCAACGACCGAGATTAAGTCTCTAATCAACGACTAAGATCAAAACATGATTTGATCCGCCTTGTAGATCATTCTTACCCATATTTTGATTAATACCCATTAATATTTTAATTTCCCTAAGTTTAGACTTAGGAACTCCATTAAAAATATTAATTATTTTAATAAAATACACTCAGGGTGGAATTTCACCAAACGGTTTCTGGGTTCTTTAGAACTCATGTGCCTTAGCCTCCGCACCAATTTTCAAGGCTAGAGCACTTCCGATGCTACAAAAAACTAACACTTCCTCTTAGCGATGAAAGTTCTCTAGCAACAATGTTCACCTGCATGTTGCTCTGTTTCTGAAGCACCTCCTTTTTGCACTGTTGTTGTCACCAACACTGTGCTGTTGTTGCTCCTGTATTATTTCCCATGACACTGCCACTGCCACTGCTACATCTGTACTACAACTCCGTCTCAAATGCTACATCTACTATGCTGCTAGCACTGC
Organism: Pinus taeda; assembly: GCA_000404065.3. Taxonomy (NCBI): domain Eukaryota; kingdom Viridiplantae; phylum Streptophyta; class Pinopsida; order Pinales; family Pinaceae; genus Pinus; species Pinus taeda. The sequence goes on from APFE030108685.1 coordinate 2,987, forward strand.
CACTGCTAAAACTGCATCTGTACTGCAACTCAACTGCTGAGAGAAGCAACTGAAAAACATCGAAAATTAGCTGAACTTAACTATGTTTAGCATAATACAATGAATGTTGGAATTTGGTTGCTACTGATTCTGACCCTCTGAATATTTTCTGTTGTTGCCGACTCTTGCACTGTGCCAACTGCACTGCTGCCAACCTTGCTCTACACTGATTAGTATCTAGTCTCAAGCCAATGCATCTGTCCTCCAAACACTCCACTGCATCATCTGACACTAATTCCATTTCGCTACTGCTGAATCTTGGGCTCCCATAACAAGGAATTGATCCAAGAGGTGGACTCCTCAAGGATCTTGCCCACATGTAGTCCTCCCGATTACAACTCAATATTGCCCCATCTCCCTCCTAGAGATGCGTGGGCACTCATGACATACTTGTCCTCGTCAATCTTTGCTGAAGCAGCCTTAGGATCATGTTTCTCATCCTTATCCTTTCTTCAAAGGACGTTGGGATGCATAGTGGCCCATCTCACCACAACTGAAACATTTCACCTTCTAAATGTCCTTTCGTTTCGACTTCTGCTCTCCCCTCGATGCTAGAGCTGCGTTCTGCTCCTCCCCTCCTTCGTCTTTGTGCCACTCCCACTGCTGCCACTGGGGTTGACCTTCACTAGGTCCCTCTTTAACTCCTCTTGTTGAAGAGTTGCCCACATCTCCTCCCATGAAGGTAGTTTTTCCCTGCCCAATATGCTTTGGACAAAAACTTGCCATTCATTCGAGACTCTATTCAGGGCTATCCTCACCATCGCGGTTGGCTGAGGAGTGGACCCCACTGCAGCAAGCTGGTCTCTAGTGGCCTGTTCGGAAGAGCCTTCATACAGAGAAGACAAGGCTTCCCACATCTCTCGGGCTGTATCCTTTCTCTGCAAGTGTGAGACCACATGATCTTGAACTCCATTGAGAAAGAGCCTCTTTGCCTTCCCCTGCTCGGCCTTGTACTTCTTCTTTTGATCGTTGTCAGCAGGAACAACTACAACACTATTAACATAGACCTCGAGATCGTACTCTTCCAGAACAACTAAGATTCTGGTCTTCCATATGACATAGTTGGAATCACCTTCCAACTTGTCCTGATCTCTGAGCCCATGTGATGCCATTTCACCCAACTGTCAAATTGACTCCTCTAGTCATTGCTTAGCACTGGTCAACTGCTTAGCTGCTCAACAAGTGAGAAATTTGAACTTTTTGGTGGAAAGTTCTATGAGGAGAAAATTCCCCTTCTACATGTCTTCGTTCTTTTTCAGCGGATTTTTGCCCCGACAGAAACTGCGCCGTTCAAGCACTGCGCCGAGGCTCTACGTCACTCCCTTCGTCTTTGCAAACTCACGAACTGGAAATTGTACCTCTGTCGTTTCACTCGGAGAGAGATTTCCTCATATCTACTTTTCGGTAAGGATTGCGCAATCCCTTCAAGGGGATTCGAATTACTGCCAAGTGCAACTTTCGGCGTCACTGCTAAGCACTGGATCTGCTCTCCCTGTTTCAAAATCAATGCTCTGATACCATGTGAAAATTCCTACATTCTAAAGGAACCCCTACTGCAACGAATCTAAATCGACTTTACCTACTTGATTTTTAAGTTACATTCATCAAGTTATTTTTCTGAATACTGAAGCAAATTATTTCTGTAGCCTACACTAATTAAATATTTGATCTCATGACACAAAAACTAGAGCAAAGAACAAGATACATAGGACACACTTATTTTTGGACACAATAGTCCCCGGAAAAACCCAATGCTGAAAAAGTGGTGCAACAATTCTGAGGGTTTATTATTATGCAGGAGAAATATCTGAATACAAATCTAGGATGCTCCTCTAGTGATCCTTTACCGAGAAAATACTAACAGAAACTCTGAGTGAGTTCTACCTCACTTCACTCAGCAGAATTCCGGCTAATCTGACACAAGGATGGCTAACCCCAACTATTTCTGCGCTAGCTCTGCATCACCTTCTCTGCCCTCTGCGTCAGCTCTCCTGGCTGTTCTAGCAGTTCTCGATAGTTTTGGTAGTTCCCAACAGTTTCGGCTGTTCCGACAGTTCTGGATTCTGCGTGACAAGAAAATTTTCTGTGTCAGCTCTTTCGGCTATTGCGTTGCCTCTGCGTCAGCTCTTTCGGCTATTGCGTTGCCTCTGCGTCAGCTCTCTCGGTTGTTCCGACAGTTCTCGACAGTTCCGACAATTCACGACAGTTCTAATAGTTCTCGACAGTTTTGTTTGTTCCAGCAATTCTGAATTCTGCGTGACAGGCAACTTTTTTGCGTCAGCTCTCCCGGCTACTGCGCCGCCTCACTGCAAACTCTCTACGCCTCTCTATTAGTATTCTCAGGAAAGTCCTCCTAGATTCTCTGTGCCTCTCAGCGGCGAGATCTCTCCAATCAATTTTCCTCTTGGGAACTTCTCACTTTAGAAAATCGATTTCCTCAATTTCTCTGTGCGTCTTTCCAAATGAACCCCAAGCCTCCATTTTATACTTTTCCTGTTGAGTCTTCAACGAACGAGATTAAGTCTCTAATCAATGGCTAAGATTAAAACATGACTTGATCTGCCTTCTAGATCAGATTCACCCATATTTTGATTAATACCCATTAATATTTTAATTTCCTTAAGTTTAGACTTAGGAACTCTATTAAAAATATTAATTATTTTAATAAAATACAATCTAGGTGGAATTTCACTAAACGTTTTTTGGCTCATGTCCCTTAGCCTCTCCACTATTTTTCAAGGCTATATCACATCCGATGTTACCAAAAACTAACATGTTCATGCTCTAAAATTTTATAATTAACTAATTGCAAGTGAAACACCGATTCACCTCCTTCTCAGTATTTCCAACAATTGGTATCAGAGTAGGTTCGTTTACAAGCAGTCTAATTGCCAGAAGAGAGATCATGGATTGCACGAAGAACGAAGTTTCACTATTTAATGGACAAAACTATGTGCTTTGGAGTGGAAGGATGAAAGCACAGGTGCAAGCACAAGGATATGATGTTTGACACTCTGTAATGACGGGATACAAAGAACCCTCTGTCCCTCTAAGATATGATGCAGGTAAGAAGCTTTATGATAGTAGTGCTAAAGCTAGGAATGCTATTTTGAATGCTCTAACAAAGTCAATGTATGTTAAAGTAATGCATTGCACATCTGTAAAAGATGTTTGGGATAAGCTAAAAAACATACATGAAAGGGAGAAAAAGGTCAAGAAGGCCAAGCTTCAGAGTTTTAGAGGAAAATTTAAGCAGCTAAGAATGCATGAAGACCAAAATATCGCAACCTATTTTCTCCAAGTTAATGAAGAAGTAAACGCCATGCAAGGATTGGAAGAACCAATAGAAAACAAGGTAATTGTTCGAAAGATACTAAGATCTCTTTTGATGAGATTTGATGCTAAAGTCTCAATGCTAGAAGAAAGATTGGACTTAGAAAATGTTAGCATAGACAAGCTACATGGGATACTTACAACCTATGAAATGAGAACAGAACATGAGAACCCATCCAAAAGAGAAGCAATGTTTACAACATCTAAGAAGACATTGCAAAACAAACAAAAATCAAATCCAAGCACTAGTTGTAGCTGTAGCAAGATTTTAGATGAAGAAATAATCAATTTTGTAAGAAAACTGAATAGAGGAAACAAAAAATACAAAGGTAATCTCCCCCTGAAGTGCTTCCACTGTGGAAAAATTGGTCATTTTGTTTCAAAATGTCATTATGCAAAATGTTCAGATGAAGAAGAAGCTCCTAAAAAGGTAAAGAAAAATTAGAAAAGATACAAGAAACAAGGTAAAAAGAAAGTCCTCAAGAAAAATCTCTACTAACAAAAAGATAGTTCCTCATCTGATGAAGAGAGAGACAATGACAATGATAGCGCCAATGACACAAGAAGGGTTTTTTTTATGGCAAGGGACAATTGAGGAATCTCCTGAAGAATATGAAGAAGGTGAGGCATACCTTGAAAGAGAACTTGGTAGTGCCTTAAAAGTTTTAAAGATAGAAAGGAAGAATGTCGAGGCATTGGAAGCCGAGTTAAGTGAGCTAAAGAAACATGCTAAAAGTATCAACAGGAAGACTGAAAAATCAGAAAAGATTGTCATCAATCTAAAAGTGTGGTTAGAGGAGGCCAAGAAAATTGAAGAAACACTCAAAAGGGAATTGGAATAAAGCTCCTAGACAAGAAGAATTTGGACGCAGAGATAGGCTCACTACGAAAAGAAGCACAAAAGGGGAATATCCAACAAAATTTAATAAACAACAACAAAGTGTTGGATGAAATTATCAATGGTCAAAGGTCATGCAATGAAAAATCAGGATTAGGATACAAGTCCACCTTTGTTGAAAGTTCAAGCTTCGTGTCGACAAAAAAAGAAGCTAAACACAAGACTTATGCAAATATCATCAAGGACCCTATCAAGAAAGAGGAAATCATGCTTGCAAGAGAGACAGTTCAAGATTAGAAGATACAAAAGCTGTAACCTACAATAAGAAATCATCAAGAGGAAGGTCTTTGGAGAACTGCACCAAAATGAAGATCTCCCACTCTCAAGTATAAACTATTTTCCTTGGTGTGTGTTATTCTTGCAACTATTTTGGGCACAAAGCTATGAACTGTAAAGCTTATGGTAGAAATAGAGCAACATTGAAAATTATTCTAGGAATGATTATCCTAGAAAATCTCAGGAAGGGTATAACCAAAATTATAACAGGTTTGGATCCTTAAGCAATGAGGTAGAGTGCTACAAATGCAACAACTTTGGACATGCAAGAAAATATTGTAGGTTGAACATTCCAAGGGGGAAAAGCATGAATCAAATGTTCCTCCAAAAGAACCTTGAAGAATCTGGAAGAAGGATGAATGTTGTGTGATTGCTTTAAAAACCCAAAGCAAGAAAAGTGTATGGTATGTTGATGATGGTTGCTCAACACACATGACAAGGGATAAAAATAAATTTGTATCTCTGCAGGAAGAAAACGATGGAACAGTTTCATTTGGAAGTGATGGTTCAACTAAGGTTATTGGAAAGGGTGCCGTTAAGCTCAGAAGTAAGAATGCCATGGGAGAAGACATTTTGCTCATTGAAAATATGAACCATAGCATGCTAAATGTGAGTCAAATGTGTGATCAAGGACACACACTTTTGTTTGACTTAAAGAAATGTGAAATAAGAAAGGAAAAATGAGATAGATTAGCGGCGACTGCAACAAGGACACCAAATGATATATAGACCTTGGATGCAATTGGAAAGGAAGGATGTTTCTTGGCAAAGTAGGATGAAAGTTGGATTTGGCACAAGAGAATGGGTCACATGAACTTCGACAATTTGGTAAAGATTAGTAAAAAGGAAGCCATTAGAGAGATGTTAGAAATTCCAAAACTAGCTAGCACCATGTCTAAGCATCATATGCATGGAAAACAAACAAGAGTTGAGTTCAGGACGAAGGAAAATTGTACTTGAAAACCGTTAGAGTTGGTACACATCGACCTATGTGGATTGATGACGACCAAGGATTGGGAGGTGAACAATGTTTCATGTTGTTTATCGATGATTACACCAGAATGATAGTATGTTAACGGTGCTGGACCCGCCAACATGTAAGGGGATCTCCCAAGTAAGAAGTCCCAATTAGATCTCAAACCGTTTGGTGTAGGAGTCCCAGTAGTGGGTCGTACGATAATGCTTTGATCGCTATTTTGCATAGAGGCAAGTAAGATGTCTCTGTTGGTAGCAAGGGTGTGACATATGCAATAAGCCAAAGAAGGTGTATGAGAGGTTCTAGCATAGGAGGTTTGAGATGAGTGCGCCCCCTGGAAACCTATGATAACACGGAGTTAAAAAGGGAACACACGAGCAAAGATGCATCACAACATGGAGGGAAAGTTAGCTAAAAATCCAAAGTGATGGTTAAACCAACACATTTCAAAAATATTCATACATATATACACAAAAATAGCTATACATGCATGTGTAAGCAAACATATACATATACCATTTAGAGTAAATTGATAGCTGAAATACAATACAACATATGCATGAAACACGCTGGCTCTTGTTATATTAAGAAGTGTAAGTTCCAGTCAGACAATACATCTATGTCCAACCACTAGTTTTAACAGCGGAACATTATAACCAAAACCGCCTGCTCCTTCAAAGAGATGTACTAGCTCTGTGCAGTGGAGAAGCCAAGGCTCATTACAATATTGTCCAAGCTCTCTCCAAGATAGTATTATTGGAAGCTTGGGTAACAAAATTTTTTACAATGAGTTATGAGGTTCTATTTATATAAAAGGGTGGGGTGATGTTGAAATTTCCCTTTGTGGCAATTCATCTACCCTCATGACTCTTCATCTACTCTATGATTGTTACATCCAATAATCGATAGTTGAATTTCCACTTGACAAGATGTTACATTACAATGCAAATGTGCCCATGTGAAACAAAATGGCTTGAGCGAGCCATGCAAAACATCATGAACACTCGGTATATTGTGATGAGACCAACTCTTTGACATGCTTGTGATGGTGAAGGTGGTGAGTTGATGCCGAGCTTGGTTGTCTGCGATGGTGTGCATGTGCTCCATGGTGACATCTTGTTGAAGTGAACTCTTGCCTCCATTGCGTCCCAGTGCATTGGTGTAGCTCCATCCAACTCGTCTACTAACATGCACATGGTCTTCCGGGTGCGGTTGAATCAGCGAAACGCTGATGCATAGTATCTGTGCCGATCTTTTAGTGTGTGTTGGTGGTCATGCGCATCAACTGTCAACTGCATTTTCAGCTTCAGTCAGACTTGCTTCTTGTTTTTGCCTCGGTGAGTGTGCCAAATGGGTTAGATCGCACGCGTGTGCTCAATGACATGCATGCTGCTAAATTCCCTTGCATGCAATCAACAACACTGCTCACCATGTCTGCTCCGTGCCAGTTGCTGGGATGGATCTATAACTTGTACGGGCGTAGTTTTATCCGTGAGTGCATGTTGTGCCCGCTGCTGTACCTGTTCTTGTTGCAACTCATTTTCTCGTCTATGTAGCTCTTGTTTTTCCTTGCGTTGCTGCTTCAACAAATGCAACTCCTTCTCTGTTCCGTTCTCTGTCTTCACACGATATTCATGTTGCGCTGTCACCTCATAGCCCAAGTATCCAAAGTTTCTTTTATCACAAGTGGATCTTCCCGAGCTTGCGACTTTGTTCTGCCTCTGTGCTGTTAACGACCTTCCTCTTGCATTCGTGGCATATGGTATGTTGCTTTTAGCTGCTGTTGACGGTGCTGCTTGCTGTCATGTTGCTGCCGTAATATCTTGATGTCCTTGTCTGCGAACAACTTGATGTTTTCGCGGGTAAACAAGTTCAGAGGCATTTGATCGACTACATCCCCAAGTGTGCTCTCAATAGTGTTTTCGACTTTGCTCTCCTAGAAACCCTTGTACCTGTGCTACTGAGAGGCAGATGAACACCTGCAATACCTAGAGATGCGAAAACACTCATGGGAAGCAATCTATCAGTCGAAAACCAAAATGAACTTGAGAACTAACTTGCAACATAAACAATGTGAACTTTGAAACGGAAACTGATACTATTCCCTGTTTTGTAGAGATAGCAAAAAAGTGACCCGATTTTAAAAAGGGGTGATGCAGAACACACATGTTTTTTTTAGAGCATAGTTTTTGGCACTTTAATTTTTTTTTTTTAATGTACATTACATTTTAGAATGGTATTTTTAAAAGACTTATTTTTTGACTTTAAATTTTCTAATGTATGAAATGTAAATAATTATTTTCTAAATTTAATAATTTTTGAGGTGGTCTTCTTCTTCATATTTTCTTGTTTTTATTTTAATTTTTTTGTTGTTATGAGGTTTTTATTGTTTTGCATATTTAAAGAAGAAGGTCGATATTTTGAATTTTCGATATTCTACATATTTATACATCGTTAATTAATATTTCAATCCACATGAAATAATTGTCTCTAAAAGATAATAATTTTTAACAATTGACAAAAAAATAGCCATTTTAAACATAAATATAACTAAAAAACTACACGTTTTGATAATTTTTTGCTAGATATGACATGTGAAAATCACAATTTTTATTGGAAAATTTTAATTAAAAATAGTTAAATAATAGTTTTTTTAATGAATTTCATGTCAAAAAATAATAATAATCATTGTTTTTTTCAAAAAATAATGATTAACATAAAAATTAATGCGAAAATCACATAAAACAAATATTGAACGCATAACAATCTTAATTGAGTGCTTATTCTTCTCATAAAATGTGAAAGTCAAAACATTACAAGTATAACTAATTAATAGTTACAAGAAATAAGCTTGATTTCCAAATATAACTTAAATTTAATCAACATTGTCACGTAATCCAAACTCTTCATCTTTTGGAGTTTCATCATTGTCTTCTTTCACAATATTTTCTGCTTCATTTTTCTCATTTTCCTCTAATGGATATTTGATGTCCGCGAATCTCCCAATGTATGTCTTTCCAATCATTCCGTGTAATGGTGGTTGGGGTTCCTTTGCCTTTTTTGCCACACGTGATTCACTAAAGTCCCATTTCTTCAACCAAATTTCTTGCATTGCATCTGGAAGAAATTGAAGAGCATTAATCCTTTGCTGAATAAAATTGCACTGTATTGGATCTTTTTCAATGGTAATGCAATTTCTTCCTTTTTGAAAGCAACATGCTAATGTTGTACCTAATTATCAAGCACAAAAGAAATAATGAAGTAAATTAGTACCATGACATATAAATTAATAAATAACATATTGAAATTCAATTCCATATAATAAAACTTACCTGAGCCAGAAAATAAATCCAAAACCCAATCTCCTTCATTTGAACATATTTTTATAAGATAGTTAATCAATAACTGTGATTTTTGATAAATGTTAACTATTTCTCCTTTTGCTTCTTTGTTTTCATATGCTAGTTTTCTCACGACATCATAAGTCAGTGTTTAGCTATGGCTCTTTCCATCTACCCGATTAAAAATCATAAACATATAACTATCATATTTCGCCCAACTATCAATATGGATGAACTCACAATCATTTATAAATGGTTGATCTTCACGGTTAAGAAGATTTGACTTTTGCCTTTAACATGAAATAGTAAAAGTTCAATTAACTTGTACATAAATGAATTTTTTAACATTAATCAAATATACATTTTAAATGTCTTACCATGTAAGCTGCATCATTGAATTTGTTTTCCCCTTGAAGCTTGACAATAACATTGCCAATTGTGTGTCTGAATGAAATGTCATAAATCTCCATAATGGTGATGATGCGACTTCTAGAAATCCCGCAGCCACTTTATAAGGGCTTGATAAGTATAAGAGCCATTATCATAGTCAATGTTTGGAATATTAAAACCATGGGAAATATCTGCAATAACTAAGGTATAATCGCTTTTAAGTATGAGTTTAGCAATGTCTTCACAGTCGCCTTGTATTACTTGATATTGAATAGTGTCTAGCTCATTCCAAATGAAATGAGTAAGAGTTGGATCAAGTTCAAAATTCCTAAGACGTTGTTTTTCAGTCTTTCAGTCTTTATTTTTTCAATAAAGGTTCTAAAAGTATATGGTGCTCCATTTTCATCATTCTTCATATTTTATAAAATAAACAAAAATAAACAAATATATGTGTAAGCTATAAATTAAAAATAGTATACAAATGAACAAAAATGAATGTATGAATCAACATACCATTTTAAATGCAAGTTTTTTTTTTTTTTTTTTTTTTTTTTTTTTTTTGTGATAATGTAGAACTTGAATTGGATAGTTGCGTACAACATCATCCCAACTATCTTCATTCAACAATTTAACCATTGTTCTTGAACTTTCATGTAAACTTGTGACTGCATAGATAAAGTAAAAAAAGTTAATATAATGATATGTATAACAAATACTGCCAAGAACAATATGTTATATTTAAAAGAAAATTATAATATAGAAATAAATAAAATTAATTCAACAAACTTACTTTTGAAATTCCTTAGACATTTCCTCCAATGATAATTCCTCTGACCTCACCCTTGATAATATTGCTTTGACAAGTTTTTCATCCTTCACTCCTTGCAATGCTCTCCAAGGTGTGATAGTCATATCTTTTGGAAGCTGCTTTATTTCAGGACCTGATTTACTGTTGCTACATATCAATGGCTTAGAATTTTTAACCTTCTGGTTTTTAATGCCTATGTTCTTCCACTTGCTAAAAATCTCATTAATCAACTCCCATATCTCTCCAATTCTAAATTCCAACTGGAAAATGTTATCAACACCTCTAAATAAATCACTAAATTTGCTGCCCTTGCCGCCTTTTGAATTGATTTAGCCTATTTCCATACAACATTCTTTTCGGAAATCTACAATAACATTTATCATATCCCCACCACATTTTTCTTCAAATTCACTATGAAAGTCGTAAACACCCTATATTCATTATCTGAATTATGATTCCATGCCACTAACTTTGATTCTGTATCTGATAATCCAACACAAATGATACATTTCATTGTTTCAGAACGTGGGTTATTGGGATCTTCCTCCATCAATTGTCTTTGAGCTTCTATAGAATGATTCCCCCCAAACACATAATAATTGTATTCAAAACATTTTGACTTATCAGGTGCTTCTTTGTTGGGAACTTGAACTAGATCAACAAAAAACACATAATTAACCACATGAGCATATGGATTGTACCTCATCAATGTCTTCAAGTTGTGAACATGTAGATGGTGTGGCTTTCTGATTTGATATTGACATTGTCTTTCACTTGCCTTATAGATTTGTTTGACATTAAGCTGAAATGTACGACCACCCTCAATTAAGTTTCTCTTTGTTAAGATCTGTCAAATGGCATTTTGTTTTGTTTTGATAATGCCATCCTCTAGATTAGCTCTTGGTGTAGTGACTTCTCTGTTTTCTTTTGAAATTTCACTAGGTTCTTGACTTTTGGTAATGATTACTTCAAAATGTTCAACTTTACTTTTCTTCTTCATAATATTCTCATCATTAACTGTAACAGATTTATTCTTGGGCATTGTTACTTTTGGTCTTTTATGACTCTTCTCAGTTCCAATGTCATCCTAAGTAATGACAACATATTTTTCACTGCCAGTTTCAACTTCCTCGTCTTCAAAAGTAACTTGTCTATCTTTGCTAGATTTATCCATTAAAGTTTTTTTTTTTTGATTCCTTGGATGTAGTTTTGTAGCGAATTACTACATTTTGCTTGTTTGCCATATCTTCTTCTGACACTGAGTAGAAACTGCTGACAACTTTTATAATATCATGTTCTATGAAATGAATGCCTCCCAACCTAATTGAACAACTTTCAACAAAATTATGTCAAACAAAATATCATATGTTAATAAAAACAAAGTTAAAAAAATATAGTGAGACAGTTACAAGAACGTAAAACACAAATATAAATAACAATACTTATGATACTTTGTTTCATCTTATTTACGATTTGTTTACGCAACTTTGTAGATACCTCTCTCATGTCATACAATAAATATGATAGCTGGTATTTAATCCTTTCATGTGACTTGGGCAGTTTTGTAAGTATGTAAACAACTTCACTGTCCGGTACCGAACACATGTCTATGACTCTTCCCATCATGTCATAAATGCCATTATCATTAGGTATATCAACATATAGATATATCTGCACATTTTGGCTTTCTCTTTTTTTCACATACCAGAATTTTGATGGAAGTTTAACTTCTTTTGATTTCTTCCAGTATGAAATCATCTTCTTATCATGTGAGACACTTGAAAGATTTGTAGCCATTAGCTCAGGTGGGGTTCGTTTACCAATGTTTTTTGAAGATCCACCTTTAAGAGTCTTTGGTCCAGAAAGATTCACAAAAATTTTCTTTGACGCCATTTTCCTGAAAAAAGGCACACATAAATCAGTAAATGACAAAAACGATAAATGAGAATTAATTTTATAAATCATAACAATTTCGAAGAAAAAATAAAAAATTCAAAAAATACATTGCCTTGCCACCGCACCCTGAAAATCGTTCGGCCCCTTAGCCACCTTGGCAGCCCGACAATTGCCCCTACCCAAATCTGGCCTGTGCCACCCCGACAACCTGCCCGCTCGCGGGGTGGCAGGCCACCGGGGTGGCGCAGGGAGGGGCTGCCTTAGCACCCCCCCTACGCCACTTCGGCAGCCTGCCTGCTCGCAGGTGGTGGGCGATTCCCGGAGTCGCTCGCCACCCCGCGGGCGGGCG
>APFE030108685.1:15422-43903 GCA_000404065.3 Pinus taeda
TTGGTTTGCAAAAAATTTTAATTTAAGAAAAAATATTAAACTTCATTAAAATTATTTAATATTAAAATTTGCAAGGAAAAAAATTAACTAACCTTTCAATTGCGAGAATTTTCCATTGAATATGTTGTTGATAACAATGTAGCTATTCCACAAATTTGCTCCAAATCTTTTAACGAACCTCAGAAAACTTTGATGTGATGTGAGTAATAGTGATAATGAAATTTATTATGTAAGTGAAATTATGGAGATGTTTTACCGTATGGTTAATGTGGGATTAATTTGTTTTAAAAAAATTTAACTTGTTGATTGTTTTGGGCAATAGGAAACTATGATAAAGCAAATATTATGGAATTGTTTTACAGTGCGGTGAATGTGGGATTAATTTGTCTTAGAAGGTATTATAAAAATTTGAAAAAATATTCCTTTGTTTAGTAAATATTATATAGTTTAACTATTAAAAATAATTTAGGTAAAAGTTTTAGTTTACAATTTTAGAATTTAAAGATTTATTTTCATAAAAAATTTAGTTAATATTTTTCAATAAATTGTAGAATAAAATAATGAAGGGAAATACATGAAACAAAAATTTTGGAGGGAAATATTTTGGCGAAGCTTTTTGGAGGGAAAATTTCATTCTCTAAGCTATATAATATCTTTAGGAGAGTCTGCATTTGTATCATTCAATCTATTCTATTTGAAAGGGATGAATTCTCTTGATAGTGAAGTTTCGCTTTGTAATGCATCAACATCTTCATCGCGTAACAATTCTAATCATATTGATGAATATAATGGAAATTCTTCCACTATGAATAAAAAGTCAATTCTTCACTTAGTCATAATCTTAAGGACTATGAGAGCAGCACTGATGAAAGATGGGATGAAGAATTTCAAATAAATAAAGAGTTACAGATTCCACTTAGTTGTAATCCTAAGGATTTTAAGAGCAACAGTGATGAGGAGCATGATGAAGAATTTCAAAAGAATGAAATGTCACGATGTCCAATTAGTCCTAATCCTATGGACTATGAGAGCAGCAATGATGAAGAATATGATGACGGATTTCAAAAGAATGGAGTGTCACTGTGTCCTCTTAGTCCTAATTAGATGGTCTATGAGAGTAGCAGTGATGAAGAGCATGATGACGAATTTCAAAAGAATGGAGTGTTACGGTGTCCACTTAATCCTAATCCTAAGGACTATGAAAGCAACAATGATGAAGAGCATGATGACGAATTTCAAAAGAATGGAGTGTCATGGTGTTGTCTTAGTCCTAATCCTATGGACTGTGAGAGCAACAGTGATGAATAGCATGATGACGAATTTCAAAAGAATGGAGTGTCACAGTGTCCACTTAGTCGTAATCCTAAGGACTATGAGAGCAATAATGATGAAGAGCATGATGAAAAATTTCAAAAGAATGGAGTGTCATGGTGTCCTCTTAGTCCTAATCCTATGGACTATGAGAGCAACAGTGATGAAAAGCGTGATGACAAATTTCAAAAGAATGGAGTGTCACGGTGTCCTCTTAGTCCTAATCTTATGGACTATAAGAGCAGCAGTGATGAAGAGCATGATGACGAATTTCAAAAGAATGGAGTGTTACAGTGTCCTCTTATTCCTAATCCTATGGACTATGAGAGCAACAATGATGAAGAACATGATGGCAAATTTCAAAAGAATGGAGTGTCACGTTGTCCACTTAGTCCTAATCCTATGGACTATGAGAGAAACAGTGATGGAGAACATGATGACGAATTTCAAAAGAATGGAGTGTCACGTTGTGCACTTAGTCTTAATCATATGGACTATGAGAGCAACAGTGATGAAGAACATGATGATGAATTTCAAAAGTATGGGGTGTCACGGTGTCCACTTAGTCCTAATTCTAAGGACTATGAGAGCATCAATGATGAAAAACATGATGACGATTTCAAAAGAATGGAGTGTCACAATGTCCTCTTAGTCCTAATCTTATGGACTATGAGAGAAGTAGTGATGAAGAGCATGATGACGAATTTCAAAAGAATGGAGTGTCACGGTCTCCTTTTAGTCCTAATCCTATGGACTATGAGAGCAACAGTGATGAAGAATTTCAACAGAATAGAGTGTCACAATGTCCACTTGGTCCTAATCCTATGGAATATGAAAGCAAAAATGATGAAGAACATGATGAAGAATTTCAAAAAAATGAAGTGTCACAGTGTCCACTTAGTCCTAATCCTATGGACTATGAGAGTAGCAGTGATGAAGAGCGTGATGAAAAATTTCAAAAGAATGGAGTGTCACAATGTCCTCTTAGTCCTAATCCAATGGACTATGAGAGCAGCAATGATGAAGTGCTTGATGAAAAATTTCAAAAGAATGGAGTGTCACAGTGTCCACTTAGTCCTAATCCTATGGACTATGAGAGCAGTGGTGATGAAGAGCATGATGAAAAATTTCAAGTGAATGGAGTGTCATGGTGTCCTCTTAGTCTTAATCCTATGGACTATGGGAGCAATAGTGATGAAGGACTTGATGAAGCACTTAGTCCTAATCCTAATCACTATAAAGGTAGCAGTGACAAAGGATATGATGTAGCATTTTCAGTAATTAAACAATCACATTTTCAACGTAGTCCTAATTCTATGGACTATAAGCGCAACACTGACAATGCACATGAGGAAGAATATCCAATAAACATTGAGTCAAATTTTCCATTTAGTCCCAATTCTAAGGACTATGACAGTAGCACTGAAGAAGGGAAGATGAAGAATATCCTCCAAGTCAGTATTTGAAAAGCACATTTGATCATAGTGTGGATAACATTCCTCTTAATGATGATGAAAATGCTTATATAAATGATGATCCAATGATGGAGATGTTTCCAAGAATATTGTATCGAGGAGTAGGAGCAGTGCTTTTCATATCAATGCAAGATGTTCTAGTTATACAAGGGGTAGAGCAGAATATCTGACGAGAAGAAGTTCTATCAGCGCTCTCATTTCAATTGAATGTTGTCAAAAAGATTGCTTGAAACATATGGATTTCAAATTTACATTAGAGAGAAGGAAGAGATATTTTTCAATGAATAAAAACATGTAAAATTCATATTTAGTTGGGTGCATGCAATCTACATTGTCAGGTTATGATTATCATATTGGGTTTTTATTTATCTGTAGAAAGGATTTCAAAATTTTTCATTCGATGGGGAATTTTCATCTCTCGAGAATTCAAGAAAATTTGGAAAAGGATCCCACATTTTATTCAGAAGTACGTCATAAACGACAGTTTTGGGCCATTATCAAATACTGCAGTGTCATGGGTGAAAGATTTATTTTCAAAGCATGGAGAGTGTTATCACTTAAGAAACAATTTCTAAATTTTGAACATTAGTTTTATTGCAAAGGTTTGGTGTTAGTCCTAGTCTAGTCTTTCCATGGTTGCTTTAGTGTCTAAGTTCCAGAAGAGAGTCTTGTTGATATGGTCAAATAGGGTCAACACTCCGTTCTTTCCCATCACTGGTCCCTCATCACACATAAATTCCATGTGTCAAATTTGTTTCAAGGTTCTATTGCGCTATGAAACTGTCTAGGAGTTTTCGTAGCGCAAAACCCAGAATTTGCACTGGCTGCGCTATGAAATCAGGGATTCGTGTAGATCCGTAGCAAATCTCATCTAGCTATCAAATCTATCAAAATCCTTTATTTTTTACATCATCAGTTGTCAGCCCATACACTTTGCCTATCACATTCAACCGCTTATTCTCATCATTAAGGTCGTTAGGTGTCTTGGTACGCTTAGGTTGCAAGTTTCAAAAAGGAGCCAAGTATTCACAGTCATGATTATGTTTGGGTTCATGCATGAGCAAATTGACAAGCGTTCAATTAGAATTCTTTGAAGATCAAGCGAGGTAGTTTTCCTTATCCATTTCAAGTGAGGCAACTTCCTTATCCATTTCAAGAGAGGCAGCTTCCTTATCCATTTCAAGAGAGGCAGCTTCCTTATCCATTTCAAACGAGACAGTGATTGAGATTAAGATGGTGTAAGCTTCTTTAATCTTCACTTTGCAGGAATTCCATGGAGGGGTCTACAGAAAGGAAAGATCATAGGTTAGGCAGGTGTCTGAGGAATGAACTTGAAGGCTTAGATATTATCCTAAAGAACAATGAAGTTGAACGAGCCTTCAAACAGGTTGGCTGTTGGAGGTTTTGTGAGAAACTTCGAGGAGGCCATATGCAAGTCACCGGGGAATTTGCTTTAAATTTCATAGGATTGAATTTGAAAGTTGGGGTGCTCGAATTACCAATCTCTCCAGAGGTTATATCTGTAGTCACTAAAATTCCAAGGGGACAGGAGAGGTGGTTTAAAAATTTCAAGTTTGATATGAATCCATGCAAGGAATTTTTGAAACCAGAGTTCATTGATTCAGACTTAAACAAGTCAGTGCCTAGAAGTTTTGTCAAAGATTCATATGCCAATTTACTTAC
Source organism: Pinus taeda (assembly GCA_000404065.3). Lineage (NCBI taxonomy): Eukaryota > Viridiplantae > Streptophyta > Pinopsida > Pinales > Pinaceae > Pinus > Pinus taeda. The sequence goes on from APFE030108685.1 coordinate 19,892, forward strand.
CTACATACAGAGATACTTCACCTGTGAGGGAAGGTATCATAAGGTGTATTCTTATCACTTCAAGCTTCTGCTTCATTTCACTGGAAAGATATCTCTTGATTTGCCTTTCTATTTGTTTCATAGCCTAGGCAAAATGTGTGACAAGGTTCAGTTGAAGAAGGAAGCCTGTGAGGCCTCGTTGTTTCATCACGACTTAGTCAAGTTGATCGTTTTGCATGAGCTCCAGAAAATAGATAGGGAGTGTTCCATGTTCATGTTTATGTCTGGCTTCAATAATGAAACTGGTCTCAGTCCCCAGGCTACGAAGATTTCTCCACCAACAGTTAGTCATCGTGCAGAAATAAGATTAAGGAGATTCGTGAAGTTGAAAGCTAGGAAACGGGTAAAGGAGCCCACAAGACCACTAGTAATCCAAGACACACCCCAACAGGCACAAAAAGGGAAAGGTTAGGTCAAAGAAGGGATACAAGAACACTCCACAGGTGAAACGGTTCAAAGAAGAGTAACCAAGAGCCAGTTAGCTAAAGAAAAAAGCAAGACAGTGGTTATCGAGAGAAGCCCAGTTTCAAAGGGAAGTTTGAATGATTTGCTTCAAGCTATTGACATTGAGGAGTCTCCTCTGGTTCGAGCAGACTTGATAGAAACAGGTAAAGGCAAAACCAAAAAGGCCAAAACCTCTAAAAAGCTCAAATTTGAGGATCAGGTTTCTGAATTTGTTTTTAAGCCAAGAAGACTTGTGACAAGGCATTCAAAAGAGATACAAGAGGCGCTGCCAGAAGCAAGTGAAACATGGGAGGTAAAAAAATCTCATGAAGGACCTATGGCTTCATCAGAAACATCATCATGGCTGCAAAAAAATGATAGAGGTAAAGCAATTATCTCTCAACAAGAGGAATGTAGGTTTGAAGAGTTGGAAAAGAAATTGATGTTAGCAAATCTTGAAATTGCCAATCTGAGAAAAACCTCAAGGAAACATGCTATCAAGGAAGCTTATTTTAATAAAATGGAAGCTTTGTGGGAAGATAAAACGATTTCAATACCTGAAGTGGTCAATTGTCATGCTCAATACTACACCTAGACAATCCCTGCAATAAAAGAAGCAAGATACATCAGAAGGGTCAATGCAAAACTGAGAGCTGGAATCAGAATTATGAAGAGGAAAATCAAATATCTGAAGATACAACTAAGCCAACATGAAGGACATCCTTAGCTGAATGAAATCACGTAACAAGTAAGGCTAAGTCCTAGATTTTGATAGATTACCTTTTGAAGTTTACCTTGAAGAATGGTGCCTATGTATCCAGTTTTGAACAACTACATGACAGATGGAAAAGCTATCTCAAGGAAAAGAAAGCTCAGAAAATTTAAATTTTGGCCTTAATCTGTGTTTGTTGAAATTACACAACAGTTTCATAGTGCGCTACGAAACTGTTGTAGATGATGCCTAGTGCACAACAGTTTCGTAGCGCGCTGCGAAACTGTTGTAGGTGCATATTATGATTTAGTTGACCAATTTTGAGAGACAAAGGGAAATATTTTTTAAGAGGAGTTTCTGAAAAATATCATTTACGAAATGTAAACATCCAGCAAGGGAAAAACAAGCAGAGGAAAGACATCTATGAACTCTAAGCTCTATGTTATAAAACTGGTCATTATTTCGTAGCTAGTATTGTTCATGATACTTCAGGCAGCATTAAAGGAGTCTTGTCTTAGCACGTGTATATGGGCAAGATCTACAGTGGAAAACAAGATAATCCAATTAATTTTATGTAATTAAGAAGAACAACAAAGGTACTTGACTTCGAAGATCCTTGTGGAGACCAAAAGCAAAAAAACAGGAGAAACTTCCTAATTTCTGGGAACAGTAAAGAAGATGACACATCAAGGGTCAGCAAGCAGTTTCAAACCATAACCAAAGCTAAAATAAAAAAGGCCATGTGTCAGAGAATGAGTTTGGATTGTAATCAATGCTACTACCAACATGATGAGGAGTTATATTCCTAATTGTTTTAGGTCTCTAGAACTGCCAGTCAACAGTTAATTACATTTAATAGTTAGTTTTAAGTATCAATAGGTGTCATAGTAGGAAGAATTCAAATTCCCCTCATGTTGGAGGAGGAATCTCAGTTATGTAAAGAACTCTACATATGGGAGAAAATCAAATGTACCAAGGGTTGGAAATTTTCAGAGAAACTCTCATATTGTGCTTTGTGTAAGACTCTATTTTTAGTAATACAGTATTTGGCTTTGCTTCTCAGGAATCAGAAAGAATTCAATGTTCATAATGTCTTGTATTGTCGTCTTTTCAGTATTTACAGTGGTATGAATGTATGATTACTTAGAAATCACTGATTGTGCTCTAAATTCCTTCATACATTTATAAACTGTGTTGTCCTATATATCTCTGATGTGTTCTCCATGTGTTGAATTCTAGATGCCCTAACTTCCATGTAACCCTAATGTTATTGTCATACTGAAACATTTTTGACTCCATAAGCCCAATGAGTATTTTCTAATTGTGTTTCAACCATTTACATTTCTTCATTTGTTTCATAGAGTTAGCCATCTTATTTATTATCAAAATCTTTAATCTCGTGAGAGAGCCCTCTCAGGTTGAGGAGGCTAAGCCTCAACCAAAAGTAGGTTTGAAACAGTTACTCAAGGCCTACCTGATCAACAGCGTATCAGGGGTCGACTTTATGATAACAGAGAGTGTATTCCAAATAGAGAGACAATACATATTCTAGATATTTTTTCAAGACGAGAAATCTACAACCTATACAAAGAATATGCAGAAGGTGTTGAGGGACATGGTCGGTTTATTACATATCAATATTTTGTGAAGATATGGAAGAAATAATTCAACAATGTCCATATTCCTGAGAAAACAAGGATGGGGATTTGCAGTACATTTGCTTCTCTTAAATAAAAAAAGGACAAATGTGAAGGGTTAGAAAGAGGTAAGCATTCATAACTTTAACTTTTAAAATTGTATAGTCATCAACTATGAAAACATATTTCTTAATGGTTTTCTTTTATGTTGTGTAGATTCAATTGTCAAAGAACTTCAGGAGCATCACGAACAACAAACTAGTGAAAGGAAAAAGTTGTACAAGCATCGAAATAAGTGTTATGATAATCCGAATAAGTATTTGGGTTTGATAATTGATGGTATGGACCAAAAGGAAACACTTTTACCACATTTTGTTCGCACACCCAAAAATTTACAGGAGGAAAATTTTATTCAGTATCACTTGGTCGGTTGTATGGTCTTCAATGGGAACATGTTTCCAAGGGTGTACTTCACAGCTCCAAATATTCATAATGATGCAAATCTGACCATAACCATAATTCATGATGTGCTTTCTCATTGGTCTGGTAATCTTCCTAAAGTTTTGTATCTACAATTGGACAACACTTGCCATGAAAACAAAAATCAGGTTGTTTTTGGATATCTAAACATGCTCATTGAATTGAAATTTTTTCAGTAGGTAAAGGTTGGTTTCCTTTTTCTTGGGCACACTCATGACCATATTGATAAGATGTTCAGTGATTTTTTTAGTCACATTGAAGAGGAAGGAACTTGGGAGCTTTCCATCATTAATTAAATGTATTAAGAAATCATACATGCCATAGCCTATTTTTGATGTGTTGGAAGAAACTGTTGACATGCAAAGGTTTATTCTGGTATCACATGGTGAGGAGAAATGCATTGAACAACTTAATGACATTAGCTTCCAACATCAATTTTGTATAAAAAAAATTGATGGGAAAACACTAATATGGGGCAAGAAGTATTCAACTACTACAGAATAGGCACCGTCATCAGGTTTGGAATTTTTGAAGTTCATTCCAGATCATCCAATATTTGCATAAAAAATATGGTTATTACAATCAGTTGGTGAAGTTCATAAAGCATACAGACAGAATATAGATATAAATTATTCCGATTGCTTAGAAGAAATTAAAAAATGTATTAGATATACATATGAGTATGTTGACATTGCTGATTTAGTTTGGTGGGAGTCATTTTTCATTAATCAAAGTGATATCATTTCAACAACAAAAAATGAAGATATACCTTTGAAAAATCCATTTATTTGGCCACAAAATGTGTCGAATGAACATGAGAAAATAAACATTGTTGAACAACAACAATCTCAAGGTATTATTAATGCTTCATAGGCAGAGGAAAGAGAGATGTATATTGGTTCCATAAGATCTCGTGCACAACGTGAAGCCATGGAAGACCTTTACAGGGGTTCATTACAAGATATTAAGGAGGGTTGCATGATTACAGTGCTAGCAGATGGAGATCCCAATGGCTATCCATTATGGGTTGCTAAGGTTATAAAGGTCTTTACAGAAAATGAGGATGTTACAAGTGTTGAAGGACATTGGTATGGCACAAATACACACCCATTCAATGGTGTGTATAAGCCAGAGATGGTAGTTGACAAAAAAAAATGGCGGAAAGAGAAAAAGAAAGGGTACGAATATAAATTGCCACCGCACAAACATCTTAAAATTGGAGGATGTTGACATACATGATTACAGTGCTAGCAGATGGAGATCCCAATGGCTGTCCATTATGGGTTGCTAAGGTTATAAAGGTCTTTACAGAAAATGAGGATGTTACAAGTGTTGAAGGACATTGGTATGCCACAAATACACACCCATTCAATGGTGTGTATAAGCTAGAGATGGTAGTTAACAAAAAAAATGGTGGAAAGAGAAAAAGAAAGGGTACAAATATAAATCGCCGCCGCACAGACATCTTAAAATTGGAGGATGTTGACATACTTGTTTATGACTTAAATTTAACAAAGAGAGGAACTCTTCGCTTCAAGATGATAGAGATTCTAAAAATGTTGTTACCAGAAGGAACAACGTTGAGATGGGAGTCTGCTGAAATTAGTCGTAGATCTAAAAGAATTTTGAAACCTAAAATGGTGAGCATGCATGTGGACTCAGATGGGGCACTAGTTGATGAAAGAGAATAATATGGAACATCTTCGTCATCATCTAGTCATTCATCTGAAGATGTGAATTCTGATGGTGTGCAAGAAAATATGAATGACTTCGAATAATTGTCTAAGACAGTTTATATAACTTATGTTTGCATCGTATCTTGAAATAAAAATTTTGATTTCCATATGGTGTTAAATTAGAAGTTATGAGTCATTTTTTATGTTGTTGGATTATATGTTTTAATTATGATAATTTTTATTGTTTAGAATATCTACAATGCAACATTAAATTAGAGATATAATGTATGTTTCATTCAATATACAAATAATGACATCTGGATTCATTTAGTCATGTAATTTGTTCATAATGTCATGGTTTTTTTAATTTTATGGTTAAAAAAATTCCAATTTCTTTTGTATCTAGCATGTTATGGTTGAAAACATGTTGAATTTATATTTAGGAAAGAAAAATGTTATTCTACTAAAAACATTAGTGTGTTATTTTCCTCATAAACAACTTTTTTTTTGCACATAAAAATTCGGTTTTACTAGCATTTTTTAAGAATGTTGAAAAATGACCCTAAAAAAAAATCATTGTTCCAGTATCAACACTTTTTTGTTTTCAAGGTGTTTTTTGTACGAAAATTTCATTTTCACTGCCATTTTTAAAACATGTTCAAAATTGACCCTTGAAAAAAAGCCATCGTTCCAGTATACACACTTTCCATTTTTAGCATTGTTTTTGATGTTTTCTTGAGGTTTTTTGGCGAGGGTTCCCTTTTTAAAGTTTACATTCTTCATACCTGGGTGACTGATCATGAAGGTCATGCAATTTTCCTGAGAGGTCAGGAGATTTATTGCCAAAACTACGCAAGACACAGTCTGGGCTGTCAAGACGCTGACTGACAACTGGAACTGCGCAATGCACAATCCAGCCTGGGTTGTTGAGGACTGAAACTGCGCGTTACATAATTTCATTCAGCAGTGACATGCAACTAGCAAACCGCATTGCACAGTTTCTGGGGCCAACAGGACACTGCCTCCAAGAATTGCGCAATGCAACCCTAGAGGTCAGTGCCTGGCTAGACTTGCACAATTTCTGGGGGGAAGGTAGAGCCTTTGCTTCCTGAAATGTGCAGTGCTAGCCGGGCAAGGCACGGTCCGGGCCAAGGCAGCCTAGTCTGCCCTTACGAGTGACTGAAAACATGAGAAGTGTGAAAGCATGATGAGATGAGTGCAAACAAGAGTGAATGATCATTCATGCAAACAACAATGCAAAATTTGGAAAATGGGAAAGCATGCATGTGTGTGAAGCGAGTTGTCGCAACAACGGCTGTCCATGCAAAACAATGTCATGCATATGATAACAACAAGAGGTTAATGGAAATTGAAATGGTGCTAGTACAAGCTAGAATGAATCAAAACAACAACAAGCGCTCACTGAAATCAAGTAGACAACATTCGTACGAAGCGAAACACAAAAAGGGCCATAAACGCAATGCCGGACATGAAAAGTCGGCTTACCCAAAAACAACTGAGCTGAATGTGCTGAAGACTCCTAGATGCAATGTGGGATGTCAGAGATACAATATTGATGTGAGGAATGAGCTCTACAACCTCCGGTTAATGAGTTTCGATAAAATCAAGGTTGCGACGCGCATGCCACAAACCTAAGGAAAGCGACACTTGGTGGGAGATTTTTGAAATGGTCCTTGCATATAACTTCCAACTGCTAAAAATAGATCCCTTGGGAGGAGAAGCCCATGCATGCAAATTAGTTTTGCTCGTTCCCGGAGGGAGCCAGTTAAGTCAACTGCACATGCAGCAATCTGCTCAGCTGGGAGGAAAAAATGCGCATTTCTAGGAGGGAGTTGGGCTGGCTGCCTAGAGGGATTACGCAATTTCTGGGTAGAACAACTAATTGCTGCCCATAATTGTGCAATTTATGGGTTGAGTAGCCATGCTGGGAGGAATTGCACACTTCTCTTAGTGAATAGTGACAAGTAAATTTGCGCAATTGTGGAGCCCAACAGGTTGCTAGACATAATTGCATAATTTTTGGAGGGAGTTTCTCAGCCTGCAGTTTGACTAAGTCCGGTGAAATAGCTTGTGAGGGGGATGCATCAAGCTCTCATGGAAAAACTGTCATTCTGTGAGAAAAACACTGGAGCTTGTGTACTTGGCAAGGCAATACTCTGTGCTATGAAAGGTTGGTAGGGAGGCTCCAAAACGAAGCAAAGGTAAAATTTTGGAGGGTGGTTGTAGCCGCTACAACACAGTAGTAATTTTTCTGAGGAAAAAATCAAAAGAATTTGAATGCCTTAGAATTTACAAAGAGATGGCAAAAAACAAAACTGATTTAAGAATCAAGTGTTTAAGGTTAGATAAAGGATGAAAATTCACATCTACAAAATTCCAAAACTTTTGTGAAGAACAAGGAATAAAAGACAATTCTTAGTAGCTAGGACACCGCAACAAAATGGAGTCACTGAAATGAAGAATAGAACAATAGAAGAAATAGCTAACACCATGTTGAATGATTCCAAATTGAGTAATATCTTTTGGGTTCAAGCAGTGGAGACGACTGTACATATTCTAAATAGAGGCATGCTTAGAGACAATAGTGACAAGACCCCATATGAACTATGGAAGAGAACACTAGAAAATGTCAAGCACTTCAAAGTCTTTGGAAGCAAATGCTACATAAAAAGAGAGGATAAGAATATCATAAAATTTGGTTCTACAGTAGATGCAGGTATATTTGTTGGGTACTTGCATAAAAGCAAGACGTACAAATGCTATAATTTGAGACACAACAAGATAGTAGAAAGTATTAATGTAACATTTGATGAAGTTTGTAGACCAAAGACAAAGCAAGGAAGTGCATATTCAAAGAAGCAAGAAACAGAAGAACTAGAGGAAGAAGGAAGAATAATAGAAGAACAATAAGAAGAACCAACTATTGATAAGGAAGAAGTAAAAGATAATCAACAAGCACATCTTAAAACTCCTAAATGATGGTATCAAAAGAATCATCCATTAAAAAAATCATTAGTGATATGAATGCAAGAATAGGGACTAGACGAAGCTGACAAATACACATGCTAGAGCAAGGACATCTTGCGCTCTTATCCACAGTTGAGCCTAGTAGCTTTGAAGAAGCTATCCATGATGAGCACTAGATCAAAACCATGGAAGAAGAATTTGATTAGATAAAAAATAATAAAACATGGGAATTGGTTCCAGGACCTAAGGACAAAAATGTCATTGGTACAAAACAGGTCTTTAAGAATAAGATGAACGAAGATGGATAGGTGATTAAGAACAATGCGATATTGGTATGTAAAGGATATCCGTAGGTTAAAGGAATAGATTTTGAAGAGTAGTTTTCCCTTGTTGCTAGGTTGGAAGATATCAAGATGTTCTTTGCCTATGCTTGTTCAAGAAAAATTAAGGTTTATCAGATGGACGTCAAATAAGCCTTTCTAAATGGAGAATTGGAAGAAGAAGTTTACATAGAGTAGTTTGGAGGATTTCCAGATACAAAAAAGAAAGACTATGCATGCAGATTCAAGAAAGCCTTATACGGTATCAAATAAGCTCTCAGAGACTCGTATGTATGTCTGGACAGGTACTTGTAGTGACAAAGTTTCAAAATAGGAAGTGTAGATAAAAACTTATAAATAAAGATTGAACAAGACATCTTGAATCTTGAAATGTATGTGGATGATATCACCTTTGACATCGATGATGATAGTGTTAGGTCCCTATACTACTAATGTAAGCCCTTTTTGTTATTAGTAAAACCCCCTTATTATATTGTTGTGTTCATGTAGTCCCCATATTGTTATTATTTTGCCCCATAGAAGCCCACTATTGTTATTATTGTGCCCTTACATTATTATTGTTATGTCGACTCTAATTATATTATGACCCCTTAGACTCCTATAAATAGAAAGGAGGGCTTGTCATTTTTATCATCCAAGAATTGTTCATTTGTGTAATGTAAAGGATGTTTCTCCCTCGAAGAGGCTTATTTCTAAGGCGTTTATCTATGTTTTCTATCTTTTTGTGAGTTGGTTTCACAACATTTGGTATCAGAGCTTTGGATTTTAGGGTTTCACTGCTCCAAATAAGTCATCGTGGCATTTTCACTATAACTTGTTTTCTACGAAGTTTCATAAGATAAAAAAACCCATTTGAGACAAAATCAGTTTGAACCTCGGGCCTGAATTTCATATCTTGTCTCGCTATATTTTCGAAGATCTAATCTGAGGAAGTTAGGGTTTTTGCAGACCCCCGAATTACATTCTAAACAAGTGACCTTGGGAAAATCGTCATAACTTTCTCTTTGAGAAACACATTGAAATTTCATAAGAAGTTACAGAAAGAGGACAGAATGTAGTTTTATGTGTATATTTTTCAGATCCGAATGTCAAAATAGTAACATGTGGCACGTTGTACAATTTCACTCTACTGAAACATTAAATAATCAGGTCATCTTAGGAGATTGGGCATAACTCTTTCTTGGAGAATCAAATTTTGATTAGACTTGCGGGGTTAGAAAGAGGACCCCAGAGTGCTATTGCAGGACGCAATTTCAGAACTTTCAGATCTGAAATTATTGAGTTACAGTCGTTTCCAGATCAAGTTCCTAAAATCAAGAAAATGAAATATGAGGAAGTTTGATGGCAAGGATCCGGTAAATTGGATACTACAGATGGAGCAATATTTTGATCTACATGAGATTCAACTGTTACAAAAGGTACATATTGCATATTTACATTTAGAACCAAATCATTTTTTATGGTATAAAGGGCTTTGTTCTCGTAAAGCACTTGTCATTTGGTCAATTTTCACGGAAGAAATGATAGCACATTATGAGGATACAAAGAGTAACACCTTCTTTAGCCAATTGATAAATTTCGAACAAAAGGGTTCAATGGCAGAGCACATTGAGGAATTTAAAAAATTGAATATAATAGTAAATGATATTCTAGAGAAGCAAAGAATTGATGTCTTCATAGGGACTTTAAAGGATAACATTCAACATGAGGTTTGTCTTTGGGAACCTGATTCATTGGAGAAGGTATTCAGCTTGGCAAGAAAAAATGAAAGCGAAATTATGGAAACAAGGAATCCCACCACTCACGATTGTAATTATGGAAGTTTTTTTTCTCCTAGCCTTCCACAACCTACAAGGTTTACACCACAACAATTGAAAGAAAAAAGAGAAATAGGGTTTTGTTACAATTGTGATAGAAAATACACTAAAGGTCATAAGTGTGCTAAGAAGAAATTATTTACATAGATTATGAAGAGGAGGAAGGAAATGATCAAGAAACATAAAAAGAAGAGGATATACATCAGGGACCAACCCTATATAAAGAAGAAATGAATCCGACCATTTCTTGTAATGCATTGGAAAAATTTACCACTCCTCAAACTCTTAAGATAGAATGACATATCAAGAAGAAAAAGATTCAAGCAGTAAAAGATCACATCGATCATCAATAAAAAGTTCTCCAACTTTTAAAGGATAACGTCACTTTGGTGCATAATCAAATGAAACAACAGGCATATCAACATCGCAGTGAAAGAAGTTTTGATGTAGGTGATTGGGTGTTTACGGCTACATCTCAAGCAAGCTATTTATGAGAAGGAAATGTTGGCAATATTACATGCACTTAAGAAATGGCAGCCTTACCTAATGGGAAGACACTTTAAGGTAAAAATTGATCATGATAGTCTTAAATACTTTTTTAAAACAAAGATTATCTTTAGAAGAACAAAAAAAATGGGTCACAAATATGTTGGGTTATGACTTTGAAATCATCTACAAGAAAGGGAAGAAAAATGTTGTTGCAGATGCACTCTCAAGAAAGGATGAGGATGTTGAAATATTGTTTTGTGCTATTTCTATTATCCAACCATATTGGATAAATGAAGCAAGGGATGAATGAAAGAAGGATGAAGAAGTGTGGCCACTCATTCAAAAGTTGCAGAAGATCCTAGTTTAAACAATATTGCCAGAACTTGATGAAGAAGGAAAAATCATATTGGAACCTGGAGCAGTCACGGAAACAAGAACCCGAAAGCTACGGAATCGATCAATTTCAAAGTATATCATCAAGTGGAAGAAGTTACTCACTGAAGATTCCACATGGGAGGACAAGAATTTTATACATAAGCATCAAGAACTACTCAAGCATTGAGGACAACACTTTTTGAAGAAAAGTGGCATGTTAGGTCCTTATACTACTAGTGTAAGCCCTTATTGTTATTAGTACAACCCCATTATTATCTTGTTGTGCCCATGTAGTCCCCATATTGTTATTATTGTGCCCCACAGAAGCCCACTATTGTCATTATTGCACCCTTACATTATTATTGTTATGTCGGCTTTGATTATATTATGACCCCTTAGACTACTATATATAGAAAGGAGGTCTTGTCATTTTTATCATCCAAGAATTGTTCATTTGTGTAATGTAAAGGAGGTTGCCCCCTCGAAGAGGCTTATTTCTAAGGCGTTTATCTCTCATTTCTATCTTTTTGTGAGCTGATTTCATAACAGATAGGTTGAGTAAGAAGCTTGCCAATGATATGCATAGTGAGTTTGAAATGTCTCTACTTGGAGAATTGACCTTCTTATCATGACACTAGATATCTTAGGACGCTGATGGAATATTCATTTCTCAAACTAAGTACATTAAAGAAATGTTGAAGGGGTTCTAAATAGGAGATTGTAAACAGCTAGCACTTCCATGGTTACCAGTTGCAAGTTGAGCAGGGACGAAGAATCCAAAGAAGAAAACCAAAGAATGTATAGATCAATGATTGATAGTCTATTGTATGTGACAACTTCAAGATTAGATGTGATGTAGGAAATTGGACAAGGGGCAACATTCCAAGGAACACGAAATGATGAAAATTAGACTAAACTGAGAGGAAAGGGTGGGTGTGGTGGGGTGAATAAATTTAGTACATTCATGGGCATTAAAATTCTTTAACTGATTAAATGAAACATTAAATGAGTAGATTAACACATAATGACCAACAAATTTAATATGCAAACAACAAGTAATAAGTAAATCAAAACATCAGATCAACACATAATAGCAACACATATGGACACCAGATATAAGGGGAAACCCATAAAGAGAGAAAACCACAACTTTATTATTGTTGTGATGTAAAGGCAAGCTCCTACTCTTTTATTACATTTGATTTTCTGTAGGCTCTAACCTACAAGATTTTGCTACCTCAATTTTTTTGTAAGCTACAACTTCCAAGGAAGATCCAACTCCGTAAGTTTTCAACACGCTACACCTTGTTCTTTATCAAGCTACAATTTGAAATGAGACTACAATGCCTTGATACATACAAGAAACAACATGATGATTTACCTGGTCATCAATTCTACATACCTCCATCTTTATCTTTGCCTCTTCTCTCCTTCAAATCTATGTCACATCAACTTCATATGTGCCAGGTAACTCACAAGCAATCAAATCTCACATTCTCTAACTCTCTAACCCCTTTAGCTCTCCAACCTCACACAATTTTTATAATCAAACTTTGATGACAGTTGGTATTCTAGACAAGAATATGAAGTGAACAAACTTGCCTCTTTGTCTTCCACTCATTCATTAACAATCTCTTCATATTTTGAATATTATAACACAATTAAGTGCTCACCAAATAATATTTTCAGCCAACTGTAATGATTAAATACACTAACATAATGCAACATATGCAAGAAAGTAACACATTATAAAATCATAACACATGTAAAACATTCACGAGACAAGAATATGAAGAGAACAAACTTACCTCTTTGTCTTCCACTCATTTGTTTACAATCTCTTCATATTTTGAATATTAAAACACAATTAAGTGCTCCACCAAATAATGCTTTCAACCACCTGTAATGATTAAATACACTAACATAATGCCAACATATACAAGCAAGTAACACATTATAAAATCATAACTCATGTAAAACATTCACGTTCCAATGCAAGCAATATGTACTCAACATATGAAATAAATGCATCATTCTCCAAATCCATATATCTATTTTGCAACATATTGTATCACTACCTCTTCATGCCATTGCCTCAACAACAACTTGCCTTGTCTGTCCTTTCTTGTCATGGAATCTTTCCTTTGCCTAGCATCACAACAATCTCCTCAAACAAACCAGTGTTCAAATCAACCTTACACAAAACATATGCAAGCATGAATCATCATCACAACATATATGTAAGCATAACCCTTTACACAATAATGCACACACCAACTGTGCCATGGTATTTGCTACTCCTCTATTCATCCAAGCCATCAAAACATAATAGATAGGCTGTTGCTCATGTTGTTCTTTTGCCACCCCCCTTTGCTTTTGCTGCTCCTTTGCCATCACATCTTTGCTGCTCTTTTCCATCAATGAAAACAATGGCAACAATATCCATATTTGGCATTGATGGCAACACAACGTTCCTCCTTTTTTATCCAGGGAAAAAAATGATCCTCCATACCTTTGCTTACCTCCCCATTTGACATCAATGACATTGGGTTTGGAGACTTAAATCCTTGCGTAAACAATTTAGACCCATTAATTGTCACCTAAAATATATCTCTATACATAAAATAGTTCCCAAATTGTAGCCATGTTGCCATAGGACATAAACATAATAAGCTATCTTTCTGAAAAATAGGATAAAATCGCAAAAACTCAAAACAAGTTCCTTGGACCAGCAGTAGGTGATTTTTTTTTGCGTACAACAGCGTCATCATAAGGATCTTCACCTACTTGAGCTGCATTATTCATACAATCACATAAAAGAATAATGTAAGCATCTTTTGTTATTTTCATTACATCAAGATGTGCTGATTTATAATGTTTGAAATAAGAATTTACAAGGCTTTGAAATGAGGCTCCTCTAGTCAAATCAAGTCTATGCATCATGGATTATGGATGAACAAATCGTTGGCAAACGTACATTAGCCTCTATACCAGAAAAATCGTCGATATCACTGATCAGATGCTTTGCAACTCTGTTTATTGTCATGGCCATTTCTATCATCCAACACTTCCACCATCTACAACTTCCAATAGTTTTGAGCTAGTTTGCGAATTCTGAAAGGCACAGGAGAAATCAGATACGCAAATTATATTTAATAATATCAAAACCGACCAGAGATAAAACACTCTAGATTCACAACTAGAGCACACAGACAGAGGTCAACTTCTTTTCACCATAGGTGAACAAATCTCGTGAACTCTGCCTTCATAATACAAACTATTTACTTCGTAATTAAGGATTAGACATTGGTGCTTCGATAGGTCTCTTCAATTGCTTTAATCATTGCCCTTGACTGCATGATCTTCGTCAGTCCGACATGAATAATTGAGAGCGCGAGTTATCCCGAGACATAAGCAACAATAGTTTCCTGCACAAACATATTATAAATTCTGTGTCAATGATGTTGAACATTGATGATAATGTGTAGTCACACCAACTCGACTTTGAAATATTTTACTTGGTTATGCCCTTGTTGTTTGATACACACAATGTGGAACTTGAGTGGAGACTTGATACACTGGAGAGTGTATGGAGTAGCACAACAATGTATGACAAAATAAAGCAACGAATACAAAGTTTAGTGCCATATGATCCAACAACCCCAAGCTTATTTTAGCCGCTTAATTCAAAAAAAATTGTTGCCTTAATTGTTGGAAATACTTAGTTGAGAGGTGACCCAAATTGCAATGTATAAGTGATAATGTGGTTGCAATAGATGATGTAAGCATGTAAAGATTCAGAAGTTTAAAATTACTCTATCTTCTACCTTGTTTTCTCGAGTGGAGTAATTTTAATGGCCCATGAAAGTATTGCATTTTTGTTGACATTATTTTTAAAGTAATTTTGGATTTTTAGTTTGTTCAATGATGTTATATGTGTGTGAATTGTAGGCTAGCAGCACTCTCATCTCATAATAGAAATAAATTGAGAAAATCCAAAAATACTTGATTATGAGCAAGTTCAAATAAAAAGTTCAGTACCTTATGAGATAAGGTTGAGTGAAACAGTGGCAACTCCCATTGAAGCAATTGCTATGGTGTGGCCCATAAGATATGTAAAAAAAATTGAGCAAATTAGAGTAGGTAGATGACTAATGTTATCTTCAATGAAGGCATGAGCGAAAGAAAGAAAACATGGATGAAACAAAACTACACATGGATGCAAAAATGGAATATTTACCTCAATGCCTGTCCCACAAATAATAAGGACAAATAACAAGGAGCTAAAGGGTTTTGTTATGGATAAGTTTAGTAAAAGGTATGAGAAAAGAGTTGGGTAGAAAAAATATTACATTGAGGAATTCAACAGTATGTGTGATCTACAACAAAAAGAGTTCATTGGAGCTAACATTTCGTGGAGGTAAAAGGTTCTTATTGCTCAATTAAGGACCAATTCACATAAACTTCGGTGTGAAATATGCCGGTGAGAAAGGCCTAAAGAAGCGTGAGAAAGGCCTAAAGAAGCTTGGGAAGAAAGGGTGTGTACATTTTGCACTTCTGGACTTCAAGCATTTCATTTTGGAGGTCTGATGCATTAAAAAACATCAGAGAAAGTTATGATAACATGTTAGCATCAATTTTTTGGCATTGCCTTTTTAGGGAAGAGATTGTTGGAAGGTTGGACCAACTCATTATCAATTTGAATCAGAAAATGATTAAATTACAAAAACACTAAAAACAATAAACTAATGGTCTCATAGACTATTTTTAGTCTCATAAACTTCAAAATAAAATTACTTTTCATTTCATTTACACAACTCACCCTGCTTTATGAAAAACCATTAAATTTTTAATTACGCGTACTCCCTCAATCTCTTTGCCAACCCATTTAATTTTGGATTTTTGCATCGATTTGAGTCACGGGAAGAACTGGATGATGTTTTGGCCTTGGCATTTGTGCTCAACAAATTTAATGTCACCGGTAAACTTCATTTTTAATTATGGATCTTTGTGCCAAGATCACAACGAGCGCCTACATTCACTTTGACAACGAATCCTCTCATCCCATGCAGCGACCCTTGACAAATTGCTTACCGACAATTAATAAAATTTTAGGGTGCAAACCCTTAATTCTCATATTAATATATATATATAAATACGTGTATTTATATCCACACTCCCAATAATATACACTCTGCCCAATCTAAATTATAATTCAATAAATATCACTGTGATTTGCCCGACGAAGATGGTATAATGTGTGCTGATTTACCACCAACCATTAAACACCTGGAAGTGAAAAGTCCAGCTGACTGGAAGGTTCTACATGCATCAAAAAATCTGATCTATCTAATTGCATTGAACTGTCAGAGCTGCTAGATTCATCGTACTCATGATGAATGTTATTATAGCATGCAATCATGTTATGTATGTCGTGGGAAGCCTGAACGAGCTCGCACAAGGAATCCGGAGGTGGCGGCTGCTGCTTCCGCCCGTAATAGACCACACCCCTCTCCTTTTCAACCTGTTAAACATCTCGACTAAATATAACTGATCCGTTGAAAACGGAGACATTAACTTTAATCCTTTTTAGGTCATGTGCAATATTGTATTTTAGCTATAATGATCCTCTTTCCGCCACGATATTACTGTCATCACCTTTTGGATGCATGCATAATAAATGAGTCGGTGAGTCATTAGGTTAAGACTAGCGAACAACCACAAAAAAATATCCCAGCTAACCAGCGAGGATGAGCCAGATTGTGAATTATCAATTAGCCACAACATAACCACAACTACATTATTTCTGCATTGCTTGAATGCCTATAATACTACCCATTTTTTTATTTTATTTTATTTTAATTTTTAAATAAACAACGAGCCTCCAATGTTGATTTTGATGATGGAAAAACCAAGCGATTTTTGGATGAGCATTGGTTCTGCGTTCTTCATTGCGGAAATGTATGCCTTTTTCATGCTGAGTTCACACTGCTAACCGGAACCTCTATCCGAACTCGTGTAAATTGTAACCCTTCCACAATCTCAATTTCTTTCTATGGGAGTATGAGGATAAAGTAGGGTTCCTAAATATTTACTGCGACGATGGCAAGACTATTAATGAGAATGGAGAAAACGAGGACATTCGTGTTGGGAATCACGATCGTTGTTAGACCAAAATTTATAGGTGTTAGTCAACGATCACATCGCTAGAGATAACGATCTACAAGAGGTAGCTAGTCCATATTGCGAAACACACTAGGAGCGTTGGTTTATCTAATGTCCAACAATCTCCCCCTAACGCGAGTTGGGTGTGTATCAAACTCGTGACTTCCGCTCTAATACCAATCATTGGAAATATTGAGAGGGGGGTGAATCAATATGTCTTTTCAATTGTTATGTTTATCATTGGAAATATTGAGAGGGGGTGAATCAATATGTCTTTTCAATTGTTATGTTTACGAGTTAAGTTTTTGCACACTTATAATCAGAAAAATAAATAATAATGATTTTATTATAAACAAGTGAGGACACCAATCCTCTTTTACAAAAAAATGAATACAATGATGTTTGAGAGCATCAACCCTTCAATCTTCCAAGCTCTAACTTGTTGCCAAGCACCAACTTGGACTTTTGTGAGGCTCCAACTCTATCCTTCTCAAGGCTCCAACCTGATTTTTAGAGGCTCCAACCCTTAGGGCACCAACCCTTCAATTTTCTTAATAAAAATGAATAATTTACTTACTTGAATATCTTCAAAAGATTCTACATTGTTCAATGCTTCATATGTCCAATAGCTCCAAAAAAAATTTAGTGCTTGACTATCCAATGTTCTTCAATCTTTAGGCCTTCACCACTGACTACATATGCCTTCATGATGCCACCACAATTATTCCAATAGTGAATCACTAAATCCTCAAGGCATTGGAATGTATCTGAGATGTTTTCCTCGGTGTTGTAGCTATCTCCTCTTTCATTGGTCTAGCGTGCGCACACACACACACATATATATAAGACATACCCTTTAGGCCTCCTCCACAAGTTGGTTCTTTATTCGAGCTCTCCATATATATGAGCTATATCCAATCAGGTCACTCTTTTGCACTAGATATGAGGGTATACTATTAATCCGAGGCCCTGTGGTGGAGACAATGGTTTGGACTAAAGGTTTGTCCTCTTAACTTGAGATTCTGTGACCAAACTGAAGCTCTTTTGCCAAGGTCTGAGGGTTTGTTTGGTGGTGTTTGAGCCACAAAATTTATGTGCCAGGTTCGAGGGTTTGTCTGCAATAAATCGACCCCTTAACATTGTTCCGAGCTTTATCCTTCTCCTATTCTTCCCTTAACTTGTCACCTATCTGAGTTTATGGGTACAACTGCAAAGGTTTGATGACAAGTTTCAGATGTAAGAAAGTCCTTTAGCAGCCTTCGTGTAGATGATCTTTTTTTTGGCGATGAATGGAGACTTGAAGTCCGATCCGAGATGCATATACATGTATACAGGTCTGAGAGATATAATGGTCTTCAAAGATCACAGGTTCGAATGTACATAGACAATCATAGTGATTAACCCAAAAACATAATTCTTCAAGATTTATCCTTTATCTTTCCTCAGCCTTCTTCAGTTCACAAGGTGTGAACTCCTATTTATTTTTTTCTCTGAGATGTCTTCATCGAATTGGATGATGGATAAATGAAGTCTAATTTCCTATTTATATGGCTTTTATTTTGAAATTGAGGGGATGTGACTAATGGAGGGAGGTCGACTTGAGAGACAGAGCATAGGTTGGCTAGACTTCAAAAATTGGATATGTGACCTTCAAAAATCGATTTCTCTTAGAGTATTTGGAATTAGGAGCTGAGTGAGGTCTCGTTGGAAAGAGGAAAGAGTCCTCTTCAAGATGGTGAAGGTGCGAATGTGATAGGATGCCTCCAAGGTGACAAGAGATGATTTTCTTTGTGACTGTTTTGAATTTTCTCTATGTATAAGGTATTTGGGACAAAATAAGGTCATTAGGGCTTTCAAGTGAGGTCTTCAACCATCATATAAGTGTGTCATATATGGGGTCTCCATTGTCATGTCTTCGACCATGTCATCATATCGTCTCTATGTCATCATATGGTCATCCATGTCATCATATGGTTTCCAAGTGCTTGAATTTTCATCAATGACAATGATTGATTAGCAATCTCCCTCTTTGTCATTGATGGAAATCTTCTTTCGTCCAACATTCTCTCTCCCTTTGACATCAATGGAAAATGGGATGCCCAAGTACTCCCCCTATCAAGTTGATTGTTGTCATGCTGCTTGCCCTATCTTGGTGCTTCTACCCTTGTTGATGTGTTCTCTTAATGTGATGAAAGAGTAATGCCCCCATATTTTGGCGAAGACGTTCAAATGCTTCTCGTGGTAGGGGTTTTGTAAAGATATCTGCAATTTTCTCCTTTGTATTTACATATTCCAACTTGATATTCTGTTCAACAACTTGTCACGAAGAAAGTGGTATTTTATTGGAATATGTTTGGTCTTTGAGTGCATTACCAGACTCTTTGAAACACTGATGGCGTTGGTGTTGTCACAATAGATGGTGATTGGTCGATTAGTCTCTATGGTGACATCTTTCAATGCTTCCTTCATCCACAATATTTGTGTACAACAATTTGCAGTAGTTATATATTTGGCTTTAGCTGTGGATAGAGATATAGAAGATTGTTTCTTACAGAGACAAGATACTAGACAATCTCCCATGAAGAATTCATTTTTGTTGGTACTTTTTTCGATCATCTATGCTTCCAACCAAATTAGCATTGATGTAAGCTATGACGGTAAGAGTTGTTCCTTTGGGATACCATAAACCAAAATCAAGAGTACCTTTCAAGTATCTGAGAATTCTCTTCACAACGCGGGGGGGTTTGTCCCCCTCGCAGGGGTCCGGGGGCTAGCGGTCCCTCGACGGGGATTCGGGGGCGCTAAAAATGATATAAAATTGCCTTGTAAAAGTATAGTAATTTCTAGTCAATCTGGGCCATTCATTAGGTGGATGATCTGACGGTAGAACTTATGTTTAGTTTAGGGTTTTTCCCTAGAAGGCAACCCCTCTCTTTGTATGAGGGCATTGTATTGAGTCTGTGTAATATATGTGAGCGAGAAGCAGAGAGGTGAGACTGTGAGAGAAAACAGAGAATATTACAGTAGATTTGTTGTAGGTTGTGTCTCTTCATTTTGCTGGATAATAGAAAGGAAGGACTAGCTGTTCGGGGTGGACATAGCCCAAACTAGGTGAACCACGTATATCTATGTTTTATGCGTTTTCTATGTTTATATTTATGCAATATTTTATGTGTTTCATTGCTCCGTAATATATAATTTTCTAACAACTGGTATCAGAGCCGAAGGTCTATTTGGCTGATAAACTCGCAAGAAGGAAGGGTTCCTCGTTCGATTGGGAGCAATGGCGGAAGATGGTAAGTTTAGGGTCGAGAAATTTAATGGCCAAAACTTCTCACTGTGGAAGATGCAGATGGGTTTGTCCCCCTCGCAGGGGTCTGGGGGCTAGCGGTCCCTCGGTGGGGATTCGGGGGCGCTAAAAATGATGTAAAATTGCCTTGTAAAAGTATAGTAATTTCTAGTCAATCTGGGCCATTCATTAGGTGGATGATCTAACGGTAGAACTTATGTTTAGTTTAGGGTTTTTCCCTAGAAGGCAACCCCTCTCTTTGTATGAGGGCATTGTATTGAGTTTGTGTAATATATGTGAGCGAGAAGCAGAGAGGTGAGACTGTGAGAGAAAACAGAGAATATTACAGCAGATTTGCTGTAGGTTGTGTCTCTTAATTTTGCTGGATAATAGAAAGGAAGGACTAGCTGTTCGGGGTGGACATAGCCTAAACTAGGTGAACCACGTATATCTGTGTTTATATATCTGTGTTTTATGCGTTTTCTGTGTTTATATTTCTGCAATATTTTATGTGTTCCATTGCTCCGTAATATATAATTTTCTAACAACTGGTATCAGAGCCGAAGGTTTATTTGGCTGATAAACTCGCAAGAAGGAAGGGTTCCTCATTCGATTGGGAGCAATGGCGGAAGATGGTAAGTTTAGGGTCGAGAAATTTAATGGCCAAAACTTCTCGCTGTGGAAGATGCAGATGGAAGATTATTTGTTCAGAAAGATGTATACCTACCATTGGGCGGAAAAACAAAGATGCCGATGGGTATGAAAGATGAAGAATGGAACCTTCTCGATAGAAAGGCACTCGAAATAGTATGGTTGTGCCTCGTAGTGTCGGTCACCTTCAACATTTCGAAGGAAACAATGACAGAGGGTTTGATTAAGGCGTTGAAGAAACTATATGAAAAACCCTCGGCCTCAAACAAGGTATTTCTTATGAAACAATTATTTAATATGAGGATGTCAGAAGGTGGATCTGTTGCAGACCATTTAAATGATTTTAGTACTGTTACAAGTCAGTTATGTTCTGTAGGGGTAAACTTTGATGATGAAATTAGAGCTCTGTTATTCTTGTGCTCATTACCAGAAAGTTGGAATGGTTTAGTAATGGCCATTAGTAACTCCATTTCTGGATCTAGTACTTTAAGTTTGATGATGTTGTCGGTGCTATCCTTAGTGAGAAAATGCGACGGAAAAGCTATGGTGAGACATCAGGTAATGCTTTGAGTGCAGAGTTTAGGGGAAGAAAAATGGAAAGAGGAAAGAGCTCAGGATATCGCAGTAAATCAAGGAAAGGTAGATCCAAGTCTAGATCGGGGATACTGTGCTGGAAATGCGGAAAGAAATGACACCTAAAGAAAGACTGTAGATCTCGGAAGGGAAAAGAAGGAGATGCACAACAAGAAAACAATCATGAAGCAAATGTGACAGGTGAGGTGTTACAAGATGCTTTGATTCTTTCTTTCGAAAATATTACTGATTCCTGGGTGGTAGATTCAGGGGCCTCATTCCATGCCACACTTGATAAGAAATACTTTCATGACTATGTTTAAGGAGATTTTGGACAAATTCGTTTGGGTGATGATAAACCCTGTAAAATTGTTGGAATGGGTAAGGTTCTTGTAAAACAACAGAATGGAAACCAATGGCTACTAAAGGAGGTAAGGCATGTTCCATATCTAAAGAAAAATCCGATTTCAACAAAGCAGTTAGGCGGTGAAGGTTGTGTGACAACTTTCACAGATAAAGCTTGGGAGGTCACCAAAGGAGCCCTGGTAATAGCAAAAGGTGAAAAGGTTGGTACATTGTATTTATGCAATGGTATTTCTAACTCTGTTACTGCTTTAACTTCCAAAGGAGCAGATGCAGCATTATGGCATCATAGGCTTGGACACATGAGTGAAAAGGGGATGAAGATTCTTCACTCAAGAAATTTGTTGCCTGGTTTGAAGAATGTTGATTTGAACTTCTGTGAGAATTGCATTTATGGAAAATAGAAGAGAGTCAGATTTCTCAGAGTTGGGAAATAATAGAAGAGCGAAAAATTAGAGCTTGTGCATAAAGATGTATGGGGACCTGCTCAAGTATCATCTCTCGGTGGCTCTCATTATTATGTTACTTTTATTGATGATGCAACTAGAAAAACTTGGATTTATTGTATTAAGAATAAATCTTATGTATTTGATACTTTTAAGAAATGGAAAGCTTTGGTTGAGATTGAGGCGGGAAAGAAATTAAAGTATCTTAGATCAGACAATGGAGGTGAATATTGCAGCAAAGAGTTTGATAGGTACTGTTCAGAGCATGGAATTCACAGAGAGAAGGCAGTTCCAAGAACACCAAAAGAAAATGGTGTGTCAAAAAGGATGAACAAAACAATCATGGAGCGTGCAAGGTGCATGAGATTGCATGCAGGATTGCCTTTACAGTTTTGGGTAGATGCTGTAGATACTGCTGTTTATCTAATAAACAGAGGGCCTTCAAGTTCCTTGGATGGTGGTGTTCCAGCGGAAGCATGGACAGGTAAAAAGGTAAACTACTCTTTTTTAAAGCCTTTTGGTTGTGAGGCCTTTGTCCATATTGATAAAGAAAATAGAACAAAGCTTGAGGCAAAGTCAATGAAATGTACCTTTATTGGATATGGTGTTAATGATTTTGGTTATCACTTATATGGTTACAAAAATCACAAAATCATTAGGAGCAGAGATGTAATATTAAATGAAAAGGTATTGTATAAGAATCAATTGCAAGAAAAGAAACAGGAAAAATAAAACAAGGAATACGCAGTTCTTGATGAAATCACTGAAAAAGTAAAGGTGGCTAAAAATAATAATAATGAACAACCACAACAGTAGCAACCACCACAATAGCAACATGCACCCCAAACACCTGAAAGTGGTGTTAGAAGATCTACCAGGATAAGTAGACCCCCTGAACGATACTCTCCTTCATTATATTATTTATTGTTGACTGATTCTGGTGAACCTGAATGTTATGAAGAAGCAATGCAGGGTGAAAGTAGGAAGAAGTGGGAGGTAGCCATGGAAGAAGATATGGACTCCTTAATGCATAACCAGACTTGGGACTTAGTCAGGTTGCTTGTAGGAAAAACTACATTGAAGAATAAATGGGTTTACAGGCCGAAGGAAGAAGATGGATGAAAACTGAGGTACAAAGCTAGACTTGTGGTGAAGGGGTTTGCACAGAAAAATGTATTGATTTTGATGAAATATTTTCTCTTGTTGTTAAAATGACTTCAATCAGAATTATTTTAAGTCTAGTAGCAGTTGAAGATTTGCATCTTGAGCAGTCAAATGTAAAGACAATCTTTCTCCATGGGGATTTGGAGGAAGAGATATGTATGCAACAGCCATAAGGATATGAAGTGAAAGGGAAGGAGAAACTAGTGTGCAAGTTGAAGAAGAGCTTGTATGGATTAAAACAGGCTCCAAGGTAGTGATATCTAACATTTGACAAGTTTATGTCTGAACAAGGTTATACTAGATGTCACTCTGATCATTGTGTTTATCTGAAAAAGAAAAATGATGGTAGCTATATTATATTGT
>APFE030108685.1:50063-69138 GCA_000404065.3 Pinus taeda
CTGCGTACTTGTATGCTCTGTAAGTCAAGGGATGGGTGCGTACTCCTGTAAAGGTCAAAAGGGCGAGTTTCATCTTAAAAAAGTTACTTGTGGTCACTTCTAGAGCTTTCTAGAAGAGTGTTTGACGTGTATTGAGCGCCTCCAGATGGTTCATGCATCCCTATGATAGAGAAACTTATCCCATCAAGAGAGGAGCTACCCCATCCAAAAGAGGGAGTATCCCATTGATGTTGGAACTGAATAACTTCCTCTAGAACACTATAAATACAGGCCTTGGGCCAGAAGAGGGGAGGTTGAAAGCTGAACATTCCAAAGGGTAGATGCTGCTGGAATTAGGACTTCCATTGTAAACTTGTGAGGAGAGATTACCATCCTTTCTTTTTGCCATATTGGAAGTGGGTGAGCTTGTCAAAGTAGAGGAAATCTCTTGCTGGACCCTGGGAGGAGCTTGCACAACACCAAGGCTCAAGTTGTAATGGTTCCTTTTTTGTTTCCTTAATACAAATAAGTCCATTCTTCTCAATGATTTGTTGTTAATGAATTATTTCATGTACTCCTTGGTCTATGTGATGAATATGCTTTGTTTTATGAAATATTCAGGTGTTATGTAATCGTTTGACTGTTAGTGTATGCAA
Source organism: Pinus taeda (assembly GCA_000404065.3). Taxonomy (NCBI): domain Eukaryota; kingdom Viridiplantae; phylum Streptophyta; class Pinopsida; order Pinales; family Pinaceae; genus Pinus; species Pinus taeda. Next base: position 50,699 of record APFE030108685.1, read on the forward strand.
GTCTTAAAGTGAAGGAGGAGCTCATCTGGATCAGCAAGGCTGGACTGCTACAACAAGCGTTGGATTTAAGGTAGGATTGAACAACACTTGGTTTCTCATAGAATAATGTATATTTAGAGAAGGATTGCTCTTGTTTGTCTTGTTTGTCACTAGAGAGTCATAGACTCCTAGGGAGGTTAGGGTTTTCCACAAAAATAACTCTTTCTGCATGACAGTGGCTATCAAGGGGCTACAGGCTGAGGACAAATATAGGAAAAAAATTCTCCTATGGGGTCTCCCACTGGTGGTGGGTAACATCTGGCTCCAACTGGGACATGATATCTCTATAGAGTGCATGAACCATGTATTCGAATGCGAGGTCATAAGAACACCAACAATCCTCTGGGACTGTAGGACTATATTCCTACACTTCAAAAAAGAAGGTTGGAAGCATATGCCATGGGCGTACTCTTATCACCCATGTTTCCATCAAATAATAAAACCATACTGAAAATAAGTTCTACTCTAAATCCAAGTATAATATAAATGCATATATTCTAGCATGAGAATATGATACGTTGATGTTAGCTATGCAAAAATGAATATGCAATGCATCCTACTTTAATGTGCATATAATATACAATGTCAAGTATCAAGGAAAGGGGTGATGTGACTAGCTTTGATGGGATTAGACCATCTCTTCGTCAAGTATAGCACTATATTAGTATCCCTCACCAACCTTATTATGTATCTTGACAAAAGTTTTTTTGTTTACCAACAATACTTCCCCAACCTTAAAATCCTTCTTAGGTTTTTGAACCCATTTCTTCTTAGGCTTACCTTCGCTAGGTTTAGGTCTTTTTAGGATACAAACCTTTTCAAAAGAGAGGATGGGACTAGGATCTTTGGATTCAGGGAACCTATCAGGATAAGGAAGAAATCCAAGCTCCTTGACATGAGTTGGAAATGAGAACTCCATATAAAGAATGAATGGTGTCCCATCAGACTTCAAAATATTGGCATAACATAAGTCCATTTGAAGTTGACCACCCATAGTGACACCCCATTTTCTACACAACAACATTTCCCACACATCGGGTATATTGATAACTACAACGTCCATTAACAAGGATATATCTTCATTCATAGCTAATGCTACTTTGAGGTCCTTAATAAGGCCCTCAATGGGAATGGATCTAGAATCAAATCCACATACATTTTTATATTTTCCGGTGATACTCAATTTGAGTTGCTTCATAACCTTTAGTGGCATGATATTGGTGGACGCTCCTGAATCCAACAAACAATTATGGAGAAGAAGGTCATTTATGGTCACAGTTAATAAAAATGGTTCATGGCCAGGACTGGTCTTAGTGAAGTGGATGTTTTACAACATGATAGAAGGGTCCTCTTCATCAAACCCTAAATCTTTCTTTACTTGCCATCTTTGGGATGGTATCTTCACAATCTCCTTTATAGGAACCTGCATACTCATTTTGCTTACAACATTGCAAACATAAATATCTAATTCTATCTCTTTACCTTTGGTTTTATGCTTGGGATCCCCTTTAGGGGGGATCCTTTTTTATTTTGTTATTGTTAGGGGGATCTTTATTTGGGCGTTCCTTATGGAGGAGATCGTTCCCACTTGATGTGTTAGAGCTTGAGGAAGGATATTTATCATTATTCCTAGAATAATGCAACTTTTTAAAACTCCCACTCTCCTTAATATTCAATAAAGGTTCATCTTGTTCCTCTTTAAGTTTTACCTCATTGATTTGAGTATGAGTATATGTGCCACCTAACATGATATTAAAATCTTAGGGTTCATTGACTAGATTCATTTGTGCACTACTCTACTCATCTTCACTTTCCTCAATAGCATTATCACTTTGGTAACCTTAAGAGGACGAGTCTTCTTGTCCTACAACATTTTTCAAAGCTAAAGTACTGGGGACATTTGGTGGACCCTAGTTTCATTCCTCATTATGTTTCTTAATAAAGGGTTTTTTCTTTGAAAGGAAAGTGGATATTTACCCCTTATCAAGGGCGGTAAATTTGTTCACATACATCTTATCCCTATAATTAATATCTTAAGATAATTTATCAATTTTCTTGAGTGTGGTGACTAAGGTTTCCTCAACTTGGTCCTTAGCCTTGCTCTTTTTAGCTTTAAACTTAGCCCTAGGGAAATCAAACATCTCAACATGAGAAACATCTAAGTTTTATTCGATTTCAATGACTATTTCCTTTGCTTCAACAAGAGTATTTGGATTCTTATCCCTAAGTTAATACATCAGGTGTCCTTGGACCACTTTAATGAACTTGTCCAAGATTTGGGCATCAATGGGTTTGAGGCAATCAAACATATCCTTAACAATTCTATCCAACACCTAGATAAAATATATAACATCTTCATCTCTTTTGTTTTTCAGGTGGTAGAATTTATCTATGACATAAATTCCATCAACTTATGTGGCTCATCTCTCATTGAAGAGATTTTCAAATTGGTAAAATTCACTGATACTACCCAGAGGAAGGCTAAGGTACCAATCCCTAACGTTACCTTTGAAGGTAAAATGGAATAACATCATTACTACATCTTCATCTTCTATCCCTAGAGGGCCCACTACCCAAAAATAAGTTTTCTATATATGTTTCAATATGTTCATCAACACTCCCTCTAAACTTCAACAACCATTTATGATGCTTCTCAGGTTGTGTGTGGGGAGCATCAAGAATTCCACTAAAGTCTAGAGGTTTGAAAGTTTCCATGTTCCACCCCTTAGGCTTGATTTTGATTTTGGTTTTGGTTAGTGTTGGTATTCATGTTTTTAGGAAAAAAAATATTTTCAACAAGGGGAGAATGTTCTTGTTGAGTAGCTCTTTTAGTAGCATCCTTGGTTACTGGAGCTATGTTTTCTATGTATATTTTGTAACCAAGTAGTTTAGGAGTCACTAAAAGAGGATCTATATTGTCATTGTAAGAAACACCTCTTCAAATATTGAACCTAAGAGGGAGACATACTTCCTCCCCGTCAACGACACCAAAAATGTTACCACACAATCTAGTAGGGCCCTAGGAGGGGAACCTCTAGGACTACTACTAGACCAAATGACAATAATGGTACGAAGTCCCAATATCACCTCAGTGAGTGTCCCCTGCTCTTTACGGTATTTCACTGATGGGAGGAGTCCCGATATGAAGGAAATCACTTATAATGGTGATGTCAATGACAAGGTATGAAGTGATTCCAAAGGCCCAGTCAAGGAGAGGTTTAATTAAGGGCTTAATGCTTGCAATAAGTTGAAGGCTCTTCGAGAAAGACCTAGGAGGAAAATCTAGACAGGGTTTGATATTTTCAATGATGTTGAGTATGCCTAAGTTAAAGGATTCCAATATGGGATCTCTCAAGAATATTTGTAAGATGATTAGACACCTTAGATAGGCCTTCAATATCATTAAGAGACCTAATTAGGGCTTATGCTAGACCTAGGGATTTTAGGAAAAACATGAGAATAAATTCCTCCAAAGTGTTCACTAGGTCAAGGTAAGACAGAAGAAAGGGTCTCTTAGGGTTTATTCCACTGAATACTAAGTTCATATGACCTTCAATAAAGCCACATATCCAATAGATTCAAGATAGCTTACCCTTATTGGGCACACCTAAGGCATCAAGATTTATGGAGATTTCATCATGGAAAATCAACCAAAATTTGAGATCCTTTAGAGAAAACACTAAGGAAGAGTTCCATCCAAGCATATTCTCAACATTCCTTCTCTAATGAAATTCACAGGATGCCTTACCTATCCATCCAAAGGAGAGGGGCCAAAATTTCTAGGAGAGGAAAAAGAGAGAAAAGGGAAGGTTGATCACCAATTTGTCTTTGACCAATGCCTAATCCTTGGTCTACAAAGTCTAATATGATTCAAGATTTTCCAAAATTATCTTCAAGGAGGCTAAATAATGATGCCCTAGAAACCACTTTTTAACAATTACCTACTCAATATCTATGGATTTTCATCTATTTTCATGCAATGAGTAACATGTGCAATTTACAACCAAATAACTTTTTACAATGGTATTCAACAAATTAGGGCATAAATAATTAATTAGTTGCAATAATTCCACACATTAGACATTATTCCAAGAGCAATCTTCAATAAAATAGCACTTACAAGATGACAATGAGATATATCCAACCATTGAAGAATAAGTAGCTCCAAGAAAGACTAAATTTTAGCTTGCAAAGATATCAAAATGCATCAATAGTCTCCAATAGCATCTAAGAGAAAATTGTGAAGTTGTTGTACAAGAGAAAATCCAAGTGATGATGATGATGCTCTCTCACAATGAGAGCAAATTTTATTTATATGAGACCTTTAGGAGGTTGAATTCCTAATATAAGCCCCTAACATTATTTTAATGTGAAAAAATAAGTCCTTGGTGACAAGCCCCACCAAGTAACTTTAAAAATTATGAATAAACCACCCAATAGTAGGCTGAAATGATGATGACATGATGAAGTGAGGCTATTGGAAGGCCACGTTGAGTCCTCTTGGTGCCATGATGAGGGAAAGGGCTCCATGAATGATGGAAAATGGGATGGCTCCTTAATATCTATGTATGTCTTCATGTGGTGCTCCAAAGTGGCTCAGGGGTACAAGTACTAGCCTCATGGGTCTCTTGGTGCAAAATAAGCCTATAGACTTGTTGACAGTGTTGGACCCGCCAACAAAGGGGACCTCCCCAATATGAAGTCCGAACTAGACCTGACACCGTTTGGTGTAGGAGTTCCATCCGATATGATGTCCTTATTACCATTTACTTAGAGATCTACCTTGGCTCTAGCTGTCAGTAGATGAGAGTGTTACGCTGGTATCTCCAAAGAGCAAGGTACGCATGCCTGGTGAGTGCATAATGTAACTGTGTCAAGGTTCTCTTACTACAAAGGGGGAGCATAAAGCGAGTCTCTAAGTGAGATGTAGTGGTACCACATAAGAAGAGACACACATGAACTAGAAAGGTATGTCCAACACCCAGCGGAATAGTCCAAAATGGATGCAGTAGTCGTTAAAGCTGAGGTGAAGGGGACAACACACCACCCAACAAAGTAGTCCACATGGATGTGTGATCTGATAATCACCTTATGAGTGACCTTAGTTGAAGATTTATTAAACAAAAGGTATTACAAACTCATGTGTTGGTGTGTGTTCTATGTTATTTAAGCAACGGATCGATCAGATTGCCAATACACAGACATTTAAATGGAAAGACAATAGAGAAATACAGTAAGCAACGTAAAGACACAAACAATTTTTAATAAGGAGTTCACCCTATTCTCCAGGGCTACGTCTCCGGTCCAACTTCAGTGGTGGCCTTGTTTTATTGTGTCTTACAGCAGAGAAATTACAATACAAGGACTCAATATGAGTTCTCCTGAAGCAGATTTTGCTTAGCAGGGTGGTTCTTGGATTCCCCAAGCCACTCAGAGTTCACAGACTCTTTTTTTCTTCCTACCAGCTCTATGTCCCTTGGTCTACAGTGGAAAGAGCCAAATCTGATGCTCAGTCCGGACAGATTCCTCTATGGGAAGGCTTGAATATTCAAGCTCTCCGGTGCTCGACGCTGCCTGTGGTCAGCTCGGCCCTTTGTCTCCTCTGCTTGGCTTTACTATTCTCTGTGTTCAGTCCCCCTCTCAGGGTTCACCGTTCACTGTCTCTCTTGGTCGCTTGGACTCCTCTCAATTCAGGTTCCCAATCAACTCCTCTGAATTCGACTGTCTCTGTTCACGGCTTTAGCCATTCGATCCCTATGCCTGTTCGGTTCCTCTCCCGCCTGTGTCGATTCTCCTTCCACAGCTGTGCTTGGAGTTCCCTGTTTGGCATCGGCATGAATGCTCGGGAAGTGGCCATGTGTCCCCATCGGAACAGTGCCAGCCTATTCCTCGATTCATTTCTTCGGTTATGTCGTGGATACGTTCTTTCTCCACCGTGGCGGTCAAATGGATTCCAAATCTCTTTAGAATGCGGCTTAATTCCCAGTCGATTATGCTTCTTTCTACTGGCTACAATCTCAGCCGTCTGATCTGGGCTCCTCAAGATTCAACGTCATACGCACGTCGAGCGCGGTTGACTTGCTCGACTGATAACATGCGATCAGCAGTGGTTTTCTCTCTCCTTCGCCACCACACGTCGATCAGTGTATGGGATTGCTCTGCTCCTATCCAAAACCTCTTACCATTCAAGGGCGCCCCGATCAAAACCGTCGGTTTCCAAGGCACGGGTCCCGCCTTTGTACTTTAGCGCTTTTAACTTTTTCTGCCCGCGGTCCTTTGGTTCCCCCACGCGACCGGGTGCTCGGGATTTCCAATTTTGGCCCTGTTCGGCGCTAATTGCGCATCGAAAATCACCTCCTTTTCCCGATCCGAGGCTCCCAGGGGTTACTTTGGCCGCTTGTGCGGTCTCCAACGGCCTCGGTCAGCGCGCTTTGACCGAGGTCCTCGTCGTTCCACGTCGACTGCCATGGCCATTGGTTCTAGGTGTTTTTGATGTTGTTTTGGATTTCATTAGAGATTTGTTCGACCTGATTCAGACATGGTTCTTGACAGTGTTTCTATGGATCCAATTCAGATCATGGCCTTCCTACTGAAAAAGCTTTTGGACAACCAAAATTTGGTTTTCTTCAAGCATCGACTAAGTGACGAAATTGTTGTCTCACCTGTCCAATCTCAATCCACTTCGCACTGCTCGGCTTTGAACCTTTAAGCCCAATCCTGAGGTATTCCACCTGTCCACTGCGCATCATCCTTACCTTCCTGTCCAGCATTGCGTCTTCCCGTAACTCATTAAGATATTCAGGTAGCAGGTCATAAACAGAAGGTAATTGACTCTGCTCTTCAGGGTCCTCAATCATTGAAGGTTCAAACAACCTCAAGCAATTTGCGTTCACGACTGAGTAGATGTGCATGTAAGTTGGTAGATAAAGGCGAAAAGAATTTTCACCAATCTTCTCAAGTGTCCTGAAGGGTCCATACCTGATAGGTTTTAGATTTTTACCTTCACCTTGCATCCTGTCCTTGCTAATATACAGCCAGACTTGGTCTCCAACTTGAAAACTATGCTCCATCTGATGCTTATCATGCCTAGCCTTGTACTTGGCCTCACTCTTTTCCAGCTGTTCTTGTACTGCCTGGTGGATTTCCTTGATCTGTTCAATGAACCTAGTTGCCTTGTCCACATCACTATGTTCATCAACCATGGTATCTTTACCAAAGACAAAATCCAAAGGAGACCTTGGTGTGAAACCCAAACAGGTCTCAAAAGGAGATCTCTGTGTGAAAGAGTGTTTGGCTCTATTGTAAGCATGCTGCACATAACACAAGTGTTCATCCCAAAGCTTAGGGTGTTTGCTGCAATATCCTCTCAGTAACTGGATCACCGTCCTGTTAACTACTTCTGTCTGGCCATCTGTTTATGGATGAAAAGCTATGATTTTCTTTAATTTGGTGTCCATTAGTTCCCACAGACTTGACAAAAACTTCCCTACAAATAGGGTGTCTCGATCAGATACAATAGAAGTGGGCAATCCAAAATGAACCCATACATGTTCAAAGAACAATTTTTCAGTTTGTTCAGCTATACTCTGTTTACTACAGGGTATCAAAAAACACATTTTGCTGAACCTATCCACAACAACATATAGATAATCATGACCTTTCCTAGATTTAGGCAGTCCTCCAACAAAATCCATGGAAATGCTTTCCCAAGGGTGAGCAGGAACTGGCAATGGAGTGTACAAGCCTAGTTTTCTGTTGTTGGGCTTGCTTTTAGCACACATAGCACATCCCTTTACATATCTAGAAACTGTCTCACTCATTTTCGGCCAATAGCAGAACCTTTGCAGCTGTGCAACTGTTTTACTTACCCCAAAGTGACCTGATATCAGATAAGTGTGGGCTTCCCTAATTATCTTTGCTCTCTCAGTTTGTGGAATGCAGAGTTTCCCACAATGATATAAGAGTCGGTCCTTCATATGATAGTCCAATTCTTCTACTCTTTTGCCTTGACTCAAAGTTGCATATACATCTTTAAAATCCATATCCTGAGCATATTGTTCTATATAGCTTTCATGCAACACATAATTATGCTTAAGTATGGTAGATGCATTTATAATGCGTCTAGATAACATGTCTGCAACCTTGTTATGTATGCCCTTTTTATACCTGATGACTAAATGAAACTGTTGTAGAAAACCCATCCATCTGTAATGTCTTGATTGTTGCAACTTAGTTTGGGAGTGTAGATATTGAAGTGGCTGATGATCAGTATGTATTACTGTTTATTTGCCCATTAAGTAATGTTTCCACTTTTTCACACTCTGAACTAATGCATACAATTATTCTTTCTCATATGTAGGATAGTTAACTACTGTAGGATTAAAAGTCTCAGAATGATAACATATGGGTTTACTGTGCTATGTCAACACTGCTCCCATGGCATAGTCACTGGCATCAGTTTGGATCTCAAATGGTCTTTGTAGATATGGCAGTGCTAGTATAGGTGTTGTACTAATTTTTTCTTTCAAGGTGTCGAAGGCTTTCTGTTGTTTGCCTCCCCACTGAAACACCTTGTTCAATCCTATCAAAGCATGTAAGGGAGCTGCAATTGAGGAAATTTTGGAAATGAACTTCCTACAATATTGTGCTGCTCCTAAGAAGCTTCGCACTTCTGTAGCAGACTTGGGTTTAGGCCAGTTTACAATGACTGCCACTTTAGAGGGATCTATTTTCAATTCACCTCCCCCTACTATATGACCCAAATAATTTAGAGAGTTTTTGCCAAATTCACATTTGGAGAGTTTAACATAAATTTTTTCTCTTTTCAAAACATTTAATGTCTTCTTAACATGCTTTAAATTTTCTTCCCACATTTTACTAAAAATCAGAATGTCATCCAAATACACAATAACAAAATCATCAAGAAAAGGTCTGAGTACATCATTCATTAATCTCATGAAAGTAGCAGGGAAATTGGTCAAGCCAAAAGGCATAACCAACCATTCATACAGTCCCTGCTTTGTTTTGAAAGCAATCTTCCATGCATCTTTCTTTGCAACTCTGAGTCGATGGTATCCATTGTGTAAATCCAGCTTGGTGAAATAAACAACTTCCTTCAATTGATCTAAAGATCATCTATGCGAGGAAGGGGATAATGATTTTTTATTGTTATCTTATTCAGTGCTTGGTAATCAATGCACATTCTCCACGAGCCATCTTTCTTTCTCACCAAAATGATTGGTGACCCACATGGTGATGTGCTAGGCATGATGAACCCTTTCTCGAGCAAATCCTGCACCTGCTTCTTGATTTCAACATTCTCTAAAGCAGACAACCTGTACATCCCAATGTTAGGCAAAGGAACATCTTGCTGCAAAATAATATCATGTACATTCTTTTTGGGGTGGCAGACCTTTAGGTTCTTGAAATAAGACATCATACTCTGAAACAATCTTTTCTATATCAGCTTGTTGATCAGCATTACAGCCCTCAAATACATTGGTTTTATCAGGTGTCTTTTCCTTTACAACCATCAATAAGAAATGTTTGCATGAATTTATCATTCTGTTCATCTTTCCTGAGTTTATGAGAGTATAATTATTCTTGAGCTTGTGAGCACTTACAAAGTATTTGATTCCATCTTTAACAAGTAGATACTTGTTCTCATCTCTATAGAAAATAGCCTTTCTATCATACAAGTAAGGACTTCCTAAAACAATCCACATATATCCAAAAGAATTACATCTAACTCAACCTCATCTACAAATGCTGACCCAAAAGAAAACTTGAGTTTGCACTGTCTAGTCACTTGTAGTTATGCTTTATCATTCAACCATCCTAATGGGTATGGCTTCTTGTGAGGTGTAGTTTCTAATCCCAATTTCTTTACAATTGCTTCAGAAATTAGATTTACTTGTGAGCCACTATCAAACCAAGTATAAATCTTTTTATTTTTGGAAATAACTCGAATATGGAAAAGCTCATGCATTTTTCTTTCATGTTCTTCATCAATAACAGATTGAGTAGAATTACTAGTAGATGCTTCAGAATTCTTACCTTTTATACATGTGGCTGCAATGATTGTTTCATCTCTTGAGTCTAACCCCAAATCTCTCTGAATAGCTACAACAGTCTTCTTATTCTTGCCCTTGGTCTTCTTAGGTCTCAGTTCTGGATGAAAAATCCAATAATGCTCATCATCATGCCCCTCCTTTTTACAGTGAGTGCATGAAGCTTTTCCTTGTTGTGCAGTGTTAGCCTTCCTTGCTTTCCACTTCTGCTTTCTTTTCTCCTTGCTCTTGCTTACAGTGGGTTGGGATGGTCCCCCAGCTTCTGGATTCCCATTCTTTCCTCTAGCTTCTAGATGAGTAGCTTGTACAGGTACCTCATCTATACTAGTGGGATTAAACATGAGGATGGTATGCCTCATGTAGCTATGTAGACCACCAATGTACTTCAAAAGTGTCTCTGGTGAGTCTAACGAGATGCCCAACACCAATGCTCTCTTTCAGAATTCTTTAGTATACCCTTGCACACTTTTCCCTTTCAATTGCTGAAGAGTTTTCCAACTCATCATGGCTTGTTGGATGTAGGCCAGTGGATAGAACCGGTTTTTGATTGCAGAAAAAAATTCACTCCTGACAGAGATGGTCTTACCATGCCTCTTCATATCAACTTGGTTTCTGCCTTCCCACCAAACCAAGGTAGTGCCTCCTAGGCGTAGGCTTGCCAGCTAAATCTTACTCTTGTCTAAGTCTATGTTCTGTACCCTGCAATACACATCAATTTGTCTAATCCAATTGTCCAACTTTTCAACATTTATCTCTCCATCATATATAGGCAAATCAAATTTTACATCTAGCTTAATCAAAGATGCTTTCTTATTATGCACAGGGCTATTAGGAGGTGTAGGGAAGCTTTCTTCTTTTCCCTTTCCTTGTGAGTGGTCACGGGAACGAGATTCATCTTCTTCCTTATTTTGTTAGAGCCTGATGAATCCTCATCCTTATGCTTTCTAAAGTCCCTATACATTTCTTCTACAATAGACTTTATAGCGAGGAAACTTTCTATTAATTGAGGGTCTGACCCTATAGAACCTTCTTCTAACATTGTCTTCCAAGAATAGACTCTCCCAATTTCAGGATTAGTTTCCGCCAACTCTCCTTCTCCTAATTTGAGCTTTGATCTAGTGAGCATTCACAGCTAAGCCAACACAAGCTTGTCTAACCTTACAGCCTAAATCTCTGATACCACCTGATTTGATAATCACCCTATGAGTGACTTGAGTTGAAGATTTGTTAAACAATAGGTATTACAAACTCATGTGCTGGTGTGTGTGCTGTGTTATTGAAACAATGAATCGATCAGATTTCTAATACATAGACATTTTAAATGGAAAGACAACATAGAAATACAGTAAGCAACACAAAGACACAAACAATTTTTAATAAGGATTTCACCCTATTCTCCAGGGCTACGTCTCCAGTCTAGCTTCAGTGGTGGCCTTATTTTATTGTGTCTTGTAGCAGAGAAATTACAATACAGAGACTCCATGTGAGTTCTCCTAAAGCAAATTTTGCTAGGTAGAGTGGTTCGTGGATTCCCCAAGCCACTCAGAGTTCACAAACTCTTTTACTTCCTACCAGCTCTGTGACCCTTGGTCTACAGTGGAAACAGCCAAATGTGATGCTCAATCCGGACAAATTCCTCTATGGGAAGGCTTGAATCTTCAAGCTCTCTAGTGCTCGACGCTGCCTGTGGTCAGCTCAACCCTCTGTCTCCTCTGCTTGGCTTTACTGTTCTCTGTGTTCAGTCCTCCTCTCAGGGTTCAGTATTCACTGTCTCTCTTGGTTGATTTTGACTCTTCTCCAAATCCTCCGGCTTCTCTCGACTATCTCTGTTCATGGCCTTAACCATTCGATCCCTATGCTTGTTCGGTTCCTCTCCCGCCTACGTCGATTCTCCTTCTGCAGTTGCACATGGAGTTCCCTGTTCGGTGTCAACATGAACGCTAGGGAAGTGCCATGTGTCCCTGTCATAACAACGCCAGTCTGCTCATCGATTCATTTCCTTAGTTATGTCGTGGATGATTTCTTTCTCCACCATGGTGGTCACCGGATTCCAAATCCCTTTAAATCGCGACTTAATTCCCTGTCAATTTTGTTTCTTCTATTTGGCGCAATCTCAACCTTCCAATCTGGGCTCCTGCATATCCAACGTCATACGCACATCAAGCACAGCTGACTTGCTCGACCGATAACACACGATCACGATGGTTTTTCTCTCACCTCTACCATGCATCGATCGCTGAGTGGGATCGCTCCGCTCCTGTCCAAAACCTCTTACTGTTCAAGGGCACCCCGATCAAAACCATCGGTCTCCAGGGCGCGGGTCCCGCCTTTGTCCTTTAGCGCTTTTTCTTTGTCCGCCCGCGGTTCTCTGGCTCCCAACATGACCGAGTGCTTAAGGCTTCCCCATTTCGGCCCTGTTTCCCCAGCGATGCATGATTAGTGCATCAAAATCACCTTCTTTTCATGATTTGGGTTTTGACAATCTTTTGTGGATCCAATTTGGATCATCTACTCAAACCAATAATTCCTCTCTATGCATCTTTCCTAATGTACAAGCATCACAATAATTATGCACTTGTTTTAACATAGGAAGATATCTTACCATTTCCTTTTTCTGAAGTAACAACATATCATTGTAGTTGATATGACCAAATCTCTGATGTCATAGCTCTTCTGTAGTCAAACTCGATGCTGTCAAGGCTCAAACCGGTGCTGGTCTTACATCCAATTTGTACTAACCTCCTGTTTGAATTCATGTATCAATAGTCTTCATGCCATCTAACAGATCTTTAATATAACTGTTAGATTTAAAAAATTCAACTTTAGGATATTGATCTGTAATCATGGATACAAAAATTAGGTTCTTTATTACACTGGGCACATACATTACATTATGAATTTGTCTTATAGTACCATTAGGTAAAATAACAAAAAATTTCCCACACCCTTCGACCTGATGACTTCTATCATCACCTAGGTAGATTTGTGCTTCGTCGTTGATTTATTTAAAATATTCCAACCATTGCTTGTTCCCCGTCATATGTGTTGATGCTCTCGAATCTACATACCAGATGTCTGCATCAACATTCTCATCAAAGTCTTCCATGAACAATCTGAAGTTCTGCACATGATTGTCATTTGCGAGATGACTGCATGTCGTTTCTACTTCTGATGTTGTTCATGATATTTCTTCTTCCTGCACTCCTTAGCTATATGACCAAGTTTTTCGCAATAAAACATTTAATTTCAGAGTTGTTTATATTTGAATGCATACCTTGAGTTTGATTTGGTCTTTTCTGTGAGTTTCCTCCATTTTGCTATTGCAGATTTCCTTTTCCTTTGAACAAGTTCTTTTTCACCATCAACGCAAGATCTGCACTCTGGGGCTTTAGAGCTAATCTTATTTCTTCTTCTTGCATTAATAATCCTGTCAATTCTTTGAACTTTGGGATTTTCTCTCTTGCATTTATCCCACTGATAAACATTTGGTAGTCATCGGTCACACCATTCATGGCAATGGTTACTAGATCTCTATCTGCAATTGTATCATCAATGTTTGCCAATTTGTTCTTCAGACCTTTGATCCTCTCTATGAAGGCAACAACTGTTTCATTCTCTTACATCTTCAGGGATAAGATCTTTCTCTTCAGGAACAAAAGACGATTTGTATTCCTGATCTCATACAAATCCTTTAATATTCCCCAAATTTGACTTGTTGATTTACATTCTCTGATATTTGGTATGATGCAATCCTTCACTAACATCTTCATTAGTGTCCTTGCTTTACCTTCTTACTTCTCCTAATTTGGGATCGATGTTGATCCAGCTGCTATCTTCTGCTCATCCCCATGTGCAATTGTCCAAGCACTCTACACTTCTAGCAGAGTCTGCATCTTGAATTTCCAATTCACATAATTGGAGCCATCGAGCTTGTTATGCTCATTCAAGTATGCTTCAATCATATGATTAGTCATCTTGGCGGTTAAAAACAAAAATTGACAGGTTAAAAAATATATATGTTAAATCTACCCTAGATCTATGCCAAAGACAGAAATCATTGATCTCTGCGAGTCTGATTTTTGGTATTTTCAACAACCTCCTTCGACCACTGTGGAAATGAGGAAATGAGGATGTAGGCTCTGCATGTGCCTACGATGAGATAGGCTCAACCGAACACATGACTACTGCACCACTTCGAGGCACACTCGTCAGTGCTCACCACTACGCACACTCACCACGGCAATCCACTGATTTGTTACCATGGCCTTTACCACGACCTTTGTCCACATAGCCACGATGGATTACCACAGACTTCCTCTAGTCAATTGTTACACAACTTTCACATAGCCTTCTCAGTCAGTCAAATGTTTTCAACATTTAATCGACAATAAAAGTAAAACTTGTTAGCTAGATAGCAGGTCAATAAGTCACATCTATCCTCCATGTATTTTTCAAGTATTGGCTCTGTATAATAAACACTAGAAATAAAACATTGAATAAATTTTGTAGCACTAGAATATACAACATATGCAGCGACAAATATCACATATTAGAAGATTTTGTAGCAGATGTGAAGTACAAGAAATCATATAAGTAGAACAAACAAAAGTATTAAATAATTATGACAACAAAAGAATGCAAAGATTGAACCCACTACTATAAAATTGATTAATTAATATTGGATTATGACAGAGAAAAAGTGCAGAATGGTTGATTTGGCAAATGACTAGTTATCTCTGTTAAATGAAGAAATCCAATGAATGATAGTCCTGCGTTGTACTCGTCCATAGAGAGAGAAAAGAGGATTCCCTTGGATTAGAGAGGATTTTCCCATGATTCTTGGTTAGAGTTGCAGTTTAGATGATTGAGTAGACTGCGGAGTATGTGAAAAATAAACATTTATGAGAAGTGGCCTTCGGATATGAAGCAACCACAACAAACCTTGTACACATGCATCCTCCTATCCATTTGGTAGTTGTTGCGGCTAAGTTACCTATGCAGAGAAATATCCATGGTTGATGCATAGTAAGGACACTTCTGCAAAGAGCAATGATTCAAGAAATTTTACACCCTTGCTGAGGATGAGTAAGGAATTTAGGGTGGGGGAGATGTTGGAAGGGTACTTAGACCTATGTTTTCATCATGTATATGTAAATTTCGTAACTCTTGGTAAATGTGAATGAAGGTTGGTTTTGATAGTGTACAACTGCTCTAACTAGATCAATAATGTATAAATATAACCAAAGTTTAATAGAATGTTGGAATGGACTTCCCTTCCCAATATTTGTTTAGGTTTACGTATTTCCATGTTCTATGTATATTCATGTTGTTCTTAATGTACCTTGTTCTTGCTCTTCATATCATGTATTTATAACAAGTACTAACTACTAAAGAGATAGTTAACAAAACATCAGGAATAAATATTGTTGAAGCTATGTATTATTCAAATTATAGAGGACACAAGAATAAATGTAAAGAAATTTTTTATCATTCCATATATATATTTACAACATTATTAAATAAGAGTACTGCTAAATAATAGTTTGGGTTGAAAATTGTTGCTCCTATTATCATTAACATTCATGGAAAGAGTTAGTAATTGAGTACAATATAGGCATAAGGGCCTGAAGTCTACACTTTCCAAAAATATAGAAGTGTAAAAATTCATAAACAAGTTCAAAACTTTTTGTTAAAAGAAAAATGTGTAAGAGAGCTCTACTAATGCAATCACAGACATAGAAACTAAGTACAAGACATACGAACTAGAAAAGGAATTGAACATCCCGTGAGTAGAAAGAAGAGAAAATATTGTGAGTTAGAAATATTAAAAGAAAAGAAAACTATGACAAAAATGTTGAAAAGTTATCTGTAGAAAGAAAAAAGGGGGGGAATTAATAGCGATTAGATTAAGATAAAAATACAAACAAAGAACATAATGCAAAAATGATTTAAAATGAGTTTTTAATCACCTTGGATTGGTCATGGACCTCATTGTTTAATTATCTACAAGTGCACAAATTAAAATTTAGTAATGATAAGATACAGGAGAATTTCCTAACATAAACAAGGGATGTCGAATCTGTACCTATATCTTAATGTGAAGGTTAAAAACATATGAGGAATACTATATATAATCTGACCATAGAGACGTTATAATGATGAAAACTTGGCTAAAATAAGAGGGGGGTGGAGGAGGGAAGGGTTAATCAATTTAGTCCATTCATGGACATTAACATTCTTTTCATTAAACTCATTAACTAAAACATTACATGAGTAGGTTAACAAATAATTTCCAACATATTGAACATGTGAACAACAAGAAATAAGCAAACCAAAACATCACATCAACACATAATAATAACACATATTGACACCTAATATAAGTAGAAACCCTTAAAGGGAGAAAACCACAATTTTATTATTGTTGTGATGCAAAGGAAAGATCCTACTCCTTATTACATATGATTGTCTGTAGGCTCCAACCTACAGGAGGATACTAATTTTTTGCAAGCTGCAACATGTAAGGAAGCTCCAACTCCCATATATTTTTTGTAGGCTATAACCTACAGGAGGCTCCTACCTCAACAGGATCCAACCTTATGTTTATCAAGCCACTACCTGAAAGGAGTCTACAATATCCTGATGCAAACAAGAAACAACAACGTGTTAGTTTACCTGGTCATAAATTTTGCATATCTCTATCTTCATTTATGTTTGTTCTCTTCAAATTTGCATTACATAAGCTTCGTATGTGTCATGTAATGAAAGCATAATACCTCAATCATCTCTCACACAGTCTCCAACTCTCAAACATTTTTCTTCCCTCCAAAATCACGTCTTTTATAAAGATATTTTCTGGTTGTTTGTATTCGACATAATAGTATGAAGTGAACATGATTGACTCTTTGCCTTCTGCTCATTCATTCACAAACTCTTCATATTTTGAATATTATGAAAAAAAATAAATAATCCATCCAATATTAATTTCAGACACATGTAATGATTAAATGTATCAACCTAATGGAAACATAATGTAAAATTATAGGAAAAACATATGAGCGTTCATTCCTCATGAAAAATAACAACATTTTTTATTAACCCATCACAACAATTTTTGCCTTTGCCTTGGACTTGCATCCAAACATCTTCATGCCATTGTCCTAGTAGCCTTACCTTCATTGTTATGGAGTCTTTCCTTTTCTGTCATGGAGTCTTACCTTTTCCTTGCATCACAACAATTCATCTCAACCAAACCAGTATTCAGATTAGCCTTATACACCACACATGCCAACATCAATGTTCTAGCAAACCATCAATGTATTTGCTGCTACTTTGTTTTGTTGTCATCAAGCATACCAAAAATAACATATGCAACATCTAGCATCAACATATCTGCCATCAACATCTAGTCTACCTCTCATCAACATGCATTACATCTGCTCCTTTGGATAGCTTTTTTGACCTTGTTACTCCTCTTGCCTTGATGCTCCTTTGTCATCACATATTTGCTAATTATTTTCCATGATGTTTCTCCTTTCTTCCTTTCTCCCGCATACCTTATTTTTTCTCCTTGGCTTTCTCTTGCATAGCTTGATTCTTCTCCTTTCCTTGCTCATGCATGCCTTATTGCTACTCCTTACCTTGTTGTGATGCTCATTTCCTTACTGCTACTATGCTCCTCCTTTGCAATCAATGACAATAATGGCTTCAACCTCCCCCTTTGGCATTGATGGAAAAACATTGATCCTCCCTGTGCACATCTAACCTCTGCTTACCTCCCCATCTGATATTAATGGTAAGGGGTTCACAACAAAAGAATGATAAGGAAATATTAAGTGGCCATTTTCTTTCAAGGTGTTGAGGAGGTTGCTTATTATTTAATCCCCAGTTGCACAACACTCCAAGTTGTGCATATCTCGTATCCATATCTGAAAATATGAAGCTAATGGGTTGTCCTTAAATGTGCATGAGAAGGTTATGAACTCATGAAACAACTTCGAAATTGAAAACATGCCTCTGAACCATTATCTCCCTTTTTCTTTCAAATGCGTAGCAAAATTTCATGGCACCCGCAACGTCTCCAAAATTGTTACCATGTGTTGATTTTTCCTAAACCAAATTGCTTAAAATAATAATTGTGTGATGAATGAAGATATCATTCATGCCAACATTGATGCATATATAATCATTGTTGAAGAGCCTCCTCATGGATCAACTACAAAGTCTGATGATCTATATCATATAATTGAACACTTTGCTTTAAGTCATCGTCGTCTAGACCATAATATGAGAGCAGGTTGGCTTACATATATACCAATATATAACGCCAAA